>JAJOOS010006110.1:0-30111 GCA_029582725.1 Solanum chiquidenum | reverse complement strand
AAAGTTGACCCTGAAAATCGCATTTTTTGCGATTTTCGAATTTTGATACGGTTGCTCTAAAATTCGGGTTAGGCCCATTTCCCACTCAATTTGACCCCCTGAATAAGAATATGAAGTCGAATTTCCAAAATCATTCACGGATTTTGAGATATATGGAAATTACAATTATAGGTGTTTCCGAAGCACATTTTCGGGCATTTTTGGGGTCGTTTCACTCACGTTTAGTAAGTCCAGCTCCCCACATGGGTTTCCTCACATTTAGCAAGTCCGTATTACCCACGGTATGTGTTGTCTCATGAGATGGAAACCCCCACGTTTAGTAAGTTAGGGTTTCTAGAAGCAATCTCCTTGACCCTTAACTATGTGCCCACATAGGACTTTAGCTTAGTGGATCCACCTAGATAGCTATGTACGAATGGTTACACCTTATAAAAGTATTTACCCTCTCTTTTCGGTGTGGGAGTAGAACACTGAATTCCATGTAGCTCTCATGGTCTATATCGGTTATTGCAATATTTCCCTAATGTAAAAGTAAATGAAGCTATGAAAGGTGTGAACTCTTAATAGGCCTTTCTTAAGGGTTTCTACAAAGTGTAAGGGAGGGTACGGTACTTATCTTGCACATCGCACTTGTAGGATCCTAAGAGATGGGAGTAGTAGTGTTCTCTTATGATTGTGATGGTTATGACTTATGTATGTTGAAGCTATGTTATTTATGATCGTTATGAATATGGTAAGTTATGATGATATATGATGTTATGAATGTATGCATGAAGTAGATTGCTTAATGTGATACTTGGCTTTGAATAGGGTTATGGGGTTCTATTATTGGCATTGCACGAGTATTGCTTGGGTTGTCTACATGTTGGGATGATACTATGTTGGTTTGGACTATGATGCTTATTTTGTGTGGATATTGGATTTACTTGGTAAAAAGCATGTTTAGACTAAATGTCCTTTTATGCATGTTTCAATGGTTTTGATGCATAGCAGCCATACTTAGTACGTGTGTTGTACTAACCCATATTTTCTCCCTTTTCCCCAACATTTGGGTTCGAGCCGTTGAGGATTCAAGCTTACTTCTCAAGACACTTGGATTTGCTTCCCCAAGTTGGTGAATCCTCAAGTCTGAGGACAAGACCATATGATCTAGCTTCTATGTATAGTTCTTTTCTTATGTTAAAAGATATTGTTGTACTTTCCTATTTCAAGACTTCTTATTGATGTAAGGGCTAAGTCCAATTTTTGATACTTCTATGTCTAGATGGTACATTGTGACAAAGTTAGATTCTATTTTTCATATATGAAGTGAAGTTGAACTTCCAAAGTAAAAGTTTTAAATTTTCCGAGATTTTATTCTTTGATACATGTTATGATGAATGCTAAGGGCTTGTATAAGACCTCTTTGAGGTCGAATACGCCGGTAACGACTAGGGGGTTCTCTCGAGTCGTTACAAACATGGTATCAAAGCATAAAGTTGAGAATAATATAGGATTCATGTCACAAGATACCACGTCGAGTAGAGTTTTGTTCATGGGTGTGAAGCGCGCCACACTTATGAGTGGGAGGCTACGAGATGCTTAGGAACTTTCACTCTTTTGTTATTCCATAGTCGTGCCTAAGAGTCTTAACTCTATTTAGTCCTTTTATTCTAATCCTTCTTTTGTGCTTATAGGCAATGAATACAAGAAGGAACAATGCAACGAAGGCCGGTGAGGAGAATGTGAATTAGGTGGTTCCCCCTCAAGCTCCTCAAAACTCTCAAAGTCCTATTGAAGAAGGGGCTATGTCTAATGTTGAGATAAGGTCGGCTATTCATAATTTGACTCAAGTGTTGGCCACTCAAGTTACTAGGGATTCTAGGGTGCAAGTGAACCCCAATGCTAGCACTACCGCTTCTAGGATAAGTTATTTCACAAGGATGAATCCTCCTACTTTCTTTGGCTCCAATGTGGAAGAACATCCACAAGGGTTCATGGATGAAGTGTCTAAGGTTGTAGAGACTATGGGTGTGTTTTCTCAAGAAAAGGCGGAGTTAGCCGCCTATCAACTCAAAGATGTGGCACAAGTATGGTATGAAAAATGGAAGGAGGGGAGGCATGTTAGAGAGGGTCCAATTAGTTGGGCTACATTCAAGACAACCTTTCTTGATAGGTTTTTCCCCTTGGAAATAACGGAGAGGAAAATGGAAGAATTCATCAACCTTCGTCAAGGTGGTGTGAGTGTGAAGGAGTATGGACTCAAATTCACCTAATTGTCGAAGCATCCCACTTTGGTGTCGAACTCTAGAGCTACAATGAACAATTTTTTTATGGGGGTATCCGATCTTGTGGTGAATGAATGTAGGTCGGCTATGCTAATCCCAAGCATGGACATTTCTCGTCTTATGGTTCATTCCGAACAAATTGAGGAGCAAAAGCTTAAGCAAGTTGGTAGAGACTTGAAGAGGTCAAGGGCCGATGACGGAAATTCATCTAAGGTTAGGTTTGAAATCCAAGATAGACCAAAGTTGAAAATGAGGTTTTCCAACCAAGTTCCTCCTAACACTCCCACGGTCAACAAAGGTAAAGTGTCTACCCCCAAGCCTCAAGAAGCAAGAGGTGGTGGTCTTTATTTTGAGAAGCCTATTTTATAAAGTCTGGTAGAAAACATGAAGGCAAGTGCCTAGTTGGCATGGGTAATTGCTATGGTTGTGGTAAGAGCGGCCACATGAGGAGGGACTGCCTTATGCTAAAGACTCAAGGACGGGAAAATGCTCAAGCACAAGCAAGTGGCCCAAATCCCGATGCTCCTAAGAAGAATCGCTTATATGCTCTCCAATCCCGAGGTGATCAAGAGAGCTCTCCGGATGTTGTGACCAGTACGCTACAAGTATTTACAATTAATGTTTATGCATTGTTAGATCCCGGTGCCACTTTGTCTTTCGTAACCCCTTTAGTGGCTATGAAAATTGATATGCTTCCCGATGTTTTAGAAAAACCCTTTTCGGTTTCTACCTGGGTGGGTGATTCCATAGTTGCTAAAAGAGTTTATAGGGGCTGTCCCATATCTTTGCCCAATAGAGTCACTTTGATTGATTTGGTGGAACTTGATATGTTAGATTTTGATGTTATATTGTGGATGGATTAGCTTCATGCTTGTTTTGCGTCCTAGATTGTAGGACCCGAATTGTGAAATTTCAATTTCTTAATGAACCCATTTTAGAATGGAAGGGAGGAAATTTCATTCCTAGGGGAAGGATCATTTCATGTCTAAAAGCTTGTAAGTTGATTTCTAAGGGTTGCCTCCATCATATTGTGAGGGTCAAGGATCTTGAGTCTGAGATTCCTCCTTTGGAGTCGGTCCCCGTAGTGAAGGATTTTCTAGAAGACTCTTCCGATGACTTACCTGGAATTCCTCTTGAACGGGAAATAGATTTCGGCATAGATTTATCGTCGGATACACAACCCATCTCAATCCCTCCTTACGGAATGGCCCCGACGGAGTTGAAGGAACTAAAAGCTCAACTCAAAAATTTGTTGGATAAGGGTTTCATCCAACCTAGTATATCTCCTTGGTGTGCACTGGTGTTATTTGTAAAGAAGAAGGATGGATCTCTTCGTATGTGTATTGATTACCGACAATTAAATAAGATGACCATTAAGAACAAGTACCCACTCCCTAGGATTGATGAATTATTTGATCAACTTCAAGGAGCGAGTTACTTTTCAAAAATTGATTTGAGGTCGGGTTATCACCAACTTAGGGTGAGAGGTGTTGATGTTCCGAAAACAGCCTTCCAAACAAGATATGGTCATTTTGAGTTCTTAGTGATGTCCTTTGGTCTTACAAATGCCCCGGTGGCTTTCATGGACCTTTTGAATCGTGTGTTTAGGAATTATCTAAACTCATTTGTTATTGTCTTTATAGATGACATCCTGATAAACTCTAAAAGTGAGGATGATCACATGAATCATTTGAGGATAGTATTGCAAGTCCTCAAAGATCACCAACTCTATGCTAAGTTTAGCAAGTGCAAGTTTTGGCTAAGATCGGTTGCTTTCCTTGGTCACATTGTTTCTAGTGAGGTTATAGAAGTTGATCCAAACAAAATCGATGCGGTCAAAAGTTGGCCTAGACCTTTGAGTGCTTCCGACATCCAAAGCTTTTTGGGTTTGGCCGGTTACTACCGGAGGTTTGTTGAGGGATTTTCATTTATTTCATCTCCATTAACGACCTTAACTCAAAAGAAGTCCAAGTTCGAATGGTTGGAATAGTGTGAAAAGAGCTTCCAATTGTTGAAACATAAGCTCACCTCCGCTCCAGTTCTGACCTTACCGGAGGGCAATGAAGGGTTTGTAGTATATTGTGATGCTTCCCGAGTAGGTTTGGGTTGTGTCCTCATGCAGCATGGTAAGGTTATAGCCTATGCCTCAAGACAACTCAAGGTGCATGAGAAGAATTATCCAACTCATGACCTTGAGCTAGCGACCGTAGTATTTGCTTTAAATAATTGGAGCACTATCTCTATGGGGTACATGTGGATGTGTTTACCGACCACAAGAGTCTTCAATATATTTTAACCCAAAAAGAATTGAATCTCCGACAAAGGAGGTGGTTGGAACTCTTGAAAGATTATGATATGAGTGTCCTTTACCACCTTGGAAAAGCAAATGTGGTTGCGGATGCTTTGAGTTGTGTATCTATGGGTAGTGTGTCACAGGTGGAAGAAGAGAAAAGGGAGTTAGCCCGTGATTTACATAGGCTAGACCGGTTGGGTGTCCGACTTGAAGATTCACCAAAAGGAGGTGTCATGGTCCATCATAATTCCGAGTCATCCGTTGTTGTTCACCTGAAGTCTAAGCAACATTTTGACCCTATTTTGATGGAACTAAAAGAGTTGGATCTCAACAAAGCAATAGAAACTTTCTCTCAAGGAGAAGATGGGGTGCTTAGGCACCAAGGGAGGTTATGTGTGCCGGATGTGGGTGGCCTAAGATAGACAATCTTAGAGGAGGCCCATGGGTTCCGATAATCCATCCATCTGGCAGCCACCAAAATGTATCGTGACTTACGTGAGATTTATTGGTTGAACGGAATGAAAAGAGACATAGCAAATTTTGTGGTTAGGTACTCAAATTGACAACAAGTTAAAGCCGAGCACCAAGGACCGGGAGGTATAACTCAAGATATTGATACCCCCACTTGGAAGTGGGAAGAAATCAATATGGACTTCATGGTAGGTTTGCCTCGAACCCGTAGGCAACATGACTCCATTTGGGTCATTGTGGGTAGGTCGACTATATCAGCCCATTTCCTTCCCGTCAAGGTTTCTTATTCGATGGAATATTATGCTAAGTTGTACATTAAGGAGATTGTGAAGGTGCATGGGGCCCCGTTGTTGATTATTTCGGATAGAGGTGCCCAATTTACTTCCCATTTTTGGAAGTCTTTCCAAAGTGGGCTTGGTACTCAAGTGAAACTTAGTACCACATTTCATCCTCAAGCGGATGGTCAAGTGGAACGCACCATCCAAACCCTAGAGGACATATTGAGAGCGTGTGGCATTGACTTCAAAGGTAATTGGGATGACCTCCTACCTTTGATAGAATTTTCCTACAACAATAGCTACCACTCGAGTATTGTTATGGCACCCTTTGAAGAAATTTATGGTAGAATGTGTCAATCTCCGATTGGGTGGTTTGAAGTGGGTGAATTTACTCTTCTTGGTCCCGAGGTAGTCTATGAGGCTACGGAGAAAGTTCAACTTATAAGGTATAGGTTGAAAACGGCTCATAGTCGGCAAAAGTCTTATGCCAATAATAGAAAGAGGGATCTAGAATTTGAAGTAGGTGATTGGGTCTACTTGAAGATCTCACCCATGAAAGGGGTGATGAGGTTTGGTAAGAAGTGGAAGCTTATCCCCCGGTATGTTGGGACTTATGAGATCTTAAAGCATGTCGGAAAGGTCTCTTATCAGTTGAAATTGTCCATTGAATTGGCCCCGGTTTACCCGGTGTTCTGTATTTCTATGTCAAAGAAGTGTATAGGTGACCCATTGTCCATTCTCCCTCTAGAAGGTTTAGGGTTGAATGAGAACCTTTCTTATGAAGAGGTTCCGGTCGAAATCTTATATCGTCAAATTAAGAAGTTGAGGAATAAAGAGGTTGCCTCCGTAAAAGTTCTATGGAGAAACCACCTAGTTGAGGGTGAAACATGGGAGGCCGAGGCCGACATGAAGTCCCGCTACCCTCATCTTTTTCCTGCTACTCCTAGCTATAGTTGAGGTTAGTAGTCTCTCTTAATTTAGTATAAATTAAAAATCATGTGTGTTGATGATTATGACATGATTTCCTTGTATGTGCATATTTTTCTGAAAATTCATACTTAAGTTGTATGTTGAGTTTTCATGAATTTTGTTTCTCATGGTTGAAATTGCACCCATAGATGTTGTGTGATATTGTCTTCATGAGAGTTGTAATGAGCATGCTTGATGTTGTCTTGTTAAAGAAATGCCTTGTTAATTGCTTAGTATATATGTTGATGCTCATTGATTATGGAGAAGGTAGTTCCTCCTGTACTTATGTGAAGTAAAGAGTTTTGAGCATCGTGAGGTTGTGGATTAAATTCCTATATGATATGATGATATGATGTTGTTGATGTGACTGGTTGTTGTGCTGCTAGTTTGAGTCATCGTCTCCCTAGAAAGAAGTCCAAGTGACATTCAGGGACGAATGTTCCTAAGGGGGGGATATTGTAACACCCCAGAAATTCTATGACTTAAGTTAGAGCCTCACCTTATGCATAATGACATATAAATAGTTAGAATGATGTTTCTAAACCTAAATTAATGCAATTGACTTAGTTTGGAAGAGTAATAGTCTAAACGTCAAGAAACGACCAAGATGTCCGGAAACTAGAGAAGAATGTGTCCTAGCGTGTCCTTAGGTTTTGGGCAGGTTTTGGAGTGTCGTATGATGATTTAATCTTGTAAAAAGGTTAAATTGGGTAAATATATATGTTTATAGGGTCAAAACGTTCGAATACGACACCCCGGGGCCTCCTTAAGGGGTCCCGAGGAGGACCCTAACCTTGGCCAAGCAAGCTGCCAAGGCAGCTTGCAGATTGCACTTGGAGGGAATAGCTGCGCGTCGCACACTTGCTTCCCCAAGGAGCAAAAAGTCAGTTCGCGACGCGGTTGTGTTGCTGACTCTACTGTCTCGATATTTAATTCCAAATATCTTCAGGGAACAGCTCCGTGTCGCGGACTTGTTCCGCGATGAAAATGCAGAAATTTAGAAATCAATATTTATTTAATTAAAGAGTCCAACTAAGTGAGGGGTATTTAGGGTACTTTAGGGGACCTGTATAAAATTATTTTTAAGTCAATTTACTTCACTTTTATCACTCATACACAAAACCTCAAAGATCTAAACCTAAAGTTCCTCCTTCTCTCTACTCTCTCTCTCTTCCCAAGAACTCCATCGAAGAAGATTGGAGCTTCAAGAAGAAGACCAACTCTCCAAGGTTTCAACTCAGATTTTCGTGGTTAATTATTCAATAAGGTATGGTTGCTTATCACTCTTGGGATTCCTTTCCCAAAGAGGCCCCTTCAAGATGAATTTTGAAATCTCTAATTTCTAGGTTTCAATCCAAAAACGTGGGTCTTCTTTCTAAAGTGAAATTCATGTTGTAAACTGACTTTGATTGATATTATATGAACAATTATGGATAAATTTATGTTGTATTGATGGATTCTTGAATAATTCCCCATGAGACCCATGTTTCTCCTTCTTTTCCAAATTCTAAACCTAGTTTGTGTTGGATATTAATTGAAGGCTATGAATTGAATTTGATGTTATATAATTCATGTATGTATGATGATTCTACCTATGGTTATGTATAATTTCAATGAAATTAGGGTTGAGTCTTTGAACGAAGCCTTTAAGTCTATGAAGGGAATATGTAAATTTCTTATATTGATGTTGATTATGTCATTACTTCATGAATTACCTTGTATTATGTATTAGTTATGAATTGCTTGGTAATTGAAGAATGAATGTCCCATGAAGGGAAATAAGGTATGAAGGTTGGTTCTTCTTTTAACTCAAGTATCAAAGTTAAATTACTTAGATTGTAATGATGTTATACCTAATATGTTGTTGTGGTGTTGATGACCTAGTTTCCTCATCATTAACCCTCTACACTTGAATTAGCTATGAAGTATGTATGTATGTTATGGTTTGATTGTTATATGATTGAAAGGTAGTTCTCATGATTATAATGTTATGTAAAGTGAAAGGTTTACTCACTTGCTAAGTGTTTCAAAAGTGAAAGGATTGTTACTCACTTATGAACACTTATGAGCTATTATGGTAAAATGTCTACATAAGAGTCTAGTAAAGGCTAATGTGAACTTATGTGATGACTAAAGATGATTACAAAAGGGAATTATATGCTTAGCACTAAAAGGTCATGTAAATGAGATGGGGGTCTCATGTTTAGTAAGTTCGGCTCCCGACATGGGTTTCCTCACGTTTAGAAAGTCCGGATTACCCACGGTATGTGTTGTCTCCTGAGAGGGAAACCCCCACGTTTAGTAAGTTAGGCTTTCTAGAAACAATGTCCTTTACCCTTAACTATGTGCCCACATAGGACTTTAGCTTAGTGGATCCACCTAGATAGCTATGTACGAATGGGTACACCTTTGGAAAGTGTTAACCCTCTCTTTTCAGTGTGGGAGTAGAACACCGGATTCCATTTAGCTCTCATGGTCTATGTCGGTTATTGTAATATTTCCCTAATGTAAAAGTATATGAAGGTATGAACGGTGTGAACTCTTACTAGGCCTTTCTTAAGGGTTTCTACATAGTGTAAGGGAGGGTATGGGACTTGTCTTGCACATTGCACTTGTAGGATCCTAAGAGATGGTTGTAGTAGTGTTCTCTTATGATTATGATGGTTATGACTTATGCATGTTGAAGATATGTTATGTATGATCGTTATGAATATGGTAATTTATGATGATATATGATCTTATGAATGTATGCATGAAGTAGGTTGCTTAATGTGATACTTGGCTTTGAATAGGGTTATGGGGTTCTATTCTTTGCATTGCACGAGTATTGCTTGGGTTGTCTACATGTTGGGATGATACTATCTTGGTTTGGACTATGATGCTTATTTTGTGTGCATATTGGATATACTTGGGAAAAAGCATGTTTTTACTAAATGTCCTTTTATGCATGTTTCAATGGTTTTTATGCGTAGTACGTGTGTTGTACTAACCCATATTTTTTCCCTTTTCCCCAACATTTAGGTTCGGGCCGTTGAGGATTCAATCATACTTCTCAACACACTTGGAGTTGCTTCCCCAAGTTGGTGAGTCCTCAAGTCCGAGGCCAAGACCATATGATCTAGCTTCTATGTCTAGTTCTTTGCTTATGTTGAAAGACACTGTTGTACTTTTCTATTTCAAGAATTCTTATTGATGTAAGGGCTAAGTCCCATTTTCGATACTTCTATGTCTAGATGGTACATTGTGATGAAGTTAGATTCTATTTTTCATATATGAAGTGAAGTTGAACTTCCAAAGTAAAAGTTTTAAGTTTTGCGTGATTTTATTCTATGATAAATGTTATGATGAATGCTAAGGGCTTATATAATACCTCTTCGAGGTCGAATATGTCGGTAACGACTAGGGGGTGCTCTCGGGTCGTTACACACCCACGGCCCGTGGGCGTGGTCTGTGGGTGAGGCAGTGGTCAAGTTTAAGGCGGTTAAGTGAGGGTATTATGGAACTTTTTGGAATTAATTAGGGGTTAAGTGGTGTCATTTTAGCCTTAATTAGACCACCTATATAATGACTTTAGACCCTTAAATTAGTCATTCCAAATCATTATTTCTAAACCCACAAAAAAAACCCAATTCTCTCTCAAAAATTCTCCCTCTAGAAACAAGAAGAAGAAGAATAAGAAGAAGGGTCAAAGCTAGGTCAAATTCCTCCAATCTTCCAAAAAAATTGAGGGACTTGTATCCAAGTTATGATAGATTATTCATCTATGTATTCTTCCATCCATGGATTCCCCTAGTTATACCACAATTGTGAAGATGAAATCCCCAATTCAAGTTAGGGTTCCTTCTAATAATGAAGGTTAAGTTGAATATGAATCCAATTGAGTGGAAATTGATTGTTTATGATTGCATTAGTAGTGAATCATGTTATTATGATGAAATTACATGATTTATATGGCTAAGCCTAGTCTAATTGAAGATATTGAAGTAATGTGGGTTAATGCCTTGTGAAGGGAACTTGAGGATTCATAGGTGATCTTCTAGAATTGGTGATATGTATAGTAATTTTTGAAGAATAAAAGCATGTAGACATGAATGGAATTATAATAATATATATATGATGGATCATGACTAGTAATGCTTGATATTTAACATTCATGATGATATATGATTACAATCACTTAAGAAACAAGTATGTGATTAGAATTCCTTGTAATCTAGGTTCATATATGCTTCGAAGAAGTAAGGCTATTGAGAGTAAGACTTATAGTTATTAATGTTGGCTTCTAGGGTTTTGAAGGTAAAGCTAATATGATGAATTATGTATATTGAGTCCCAAAGACGGAAGTTGACATAATGATGGTAGACTATCAGATAGAATTGTTGTGGAAGGACTTTACCCACCTAATCTACCTAATCAATGTTTGAATGCATGAAGTGATAGAATCACGTGAGTTAGGATGATATCCATGTCTTGTGCTTGAACCCTAAGTAAGATGATTGAAAGTATGTTTTGAACCTCAAGGAGGTGAAGTATGAGATTATGCTTGTAGTAATTGAACTACTTAAATTATGATTATATCCATGTCTAAAGTACTCATTCTAGATGTGTTGATTTGATGTGAGCTTTGACCTTTAAAGGGAAAGATATGATATTATGTATATTTTATGAAGTATAGTATATGCGTAAGAACACTTTGACAGTAAAGTTTCTATGATTATGGTATGTTGTTGTGTTGTCAAAGGATATTCTCATATACACACTTATGCATGAATATGATATGATATGGAAGGTTCTCTCACAAAGAATGATTCTAGGTTAAAAGGCTTGCTCACCTAAAAAAAAATCTAAGTCCAAGGAAAAAAAAATATTATGAGGCTTGTGGTGATTCCCCCAAGGACCTTTATATGGAAGGATGTGAGGAGAGCTCTCATATTCCTAAGTTAGTAAACAAGAGGTGATTACCCATGAAATGTTATGAGGAGTGTGAGGTGACTACCCTTTATATATATATATGACTACAAAGGCAAGATGATTTTGAAAATAACGTTATCAAAGACACTTCATCCAATTCTAAGCGTCAACGATCGTTAATCAGTATATAACCCAACTAAATGAGTTGGGGTCGAATCCCACAGGGAGTGGTACATGTTTCAGATTCGTTTGGGAAGTATGAACATGGTCAAATCAGTCATAGGAATAAAAATTATCAAATAAAGACATCATTCAAATTAAGAGGTGACACAATGTAAAATGGGGGTTTTAGTTTGGATTAACAATCACAAACAATACTAATCAACAATAATGAGACGGATTAGGCAAATCTAGACAAATGGGTAATTGAAACTATTAGTAAATAACTAGATAGTAGTGAGTAGGCTAGGTAATAGTGGAGGTAAACTTTCTCTCGAACAATTTATCTTGAATCAAGTTATTTCTTTTGAACATCAACAAGCATGCAAAATAAGAGCAGCCCACACCTTAACTCATTCACTCTCTCGAGCTAAATGTGTGTGATTGGGTTTGAGATTCACTCTCTCGAGCTGAACCTATGTCAACCCAATACCCACAAACCATCATTCAATAATTTTAGTTCTAAAACCTCTCTCTCAAGCAAGCCAAGAACACAAACATAGAACTGCATTTGCCACTACAATTCTTAAATTAAACCACAATTAAAGATTAAACTCACTTCTAAATAGCATTTAAACTAACAATTAGCAATACCCATAAGCTAAATTAGCTCATAATCACATGATCACACCCCAAGAATTGGAGTTTTAGCTAGACATTTTAAAAAGGTAATAACAGTTACCAAATTGATTATCCATCAACTGGGTAAGAGTAATTTCATCTCTACAGTGCTCCAATTTGAAGAATCCTAAAGACTCACTTCAAATTTCTCAAAAGAGAATTTCTTCAATCCTTCAAAGTGAAGGAAAACTAGAGAAAAACTGCTCCCAAAACTTAATAATAAAATTGTTCTTCAGAGAAATATCATATGTCAAACTAAACTAAATGTGCAAGAACGTATTTATAGTCGCCAAAAATATGCTGTGAAGAGTCACTCAGTGAAATAAGTCGGGCTCGCCGAACCACTCGACGAGCTGCCCTTTGTTCTTTTCCCTAGCCCTTTTGCTTTGGTACTCAACATCCTTAAGGTATGTAACTTTGGATGATCTATCATGGCTTTGCAGAATCACTCGGCTATCCGCCGATTGCTTCTTTTCATCGCAAACTTGGTTCTTTCCTTCAGGACTTGGCACATTGAACTTTCGGTGGTCGAATGAGCCACTCGGCGACACGCCGAGTGCTCTTCGAGATCCTTAGGCTCGCACTTCTTCATTTCTTCAGCTTGTTTTGTTCCTTTTTGCCTGTTAGTGTTCTTACTTTGTTCCTCAATCCATATACCTGAAAATCAAGGATTTACCTCTGTTATTGGCACAAATTAAGAATTTGAGGACACTAAATCTATGTAAACAAAGCCCTAAATGAGCTCAAATCTTGGACTCATCAACAGCCCCAACTTAAACTTTTGTTTGTCCTCAAGTAAAACTCAAGTTCAACAGTTCAACAAGGATGTCTCAAACAATGCTACATTAGACTCAATCATGAATACACACAACAAGACTCAACTTATTCATTCAAGAATCAATTGTGCACTCAAATATTCAAATTGTGACTCACCATTATCAAAGATGCTCAAGTTCATAATACTTGCTTCAAATGCAAGTTTAAGCACAACAAAGGTACCTAAATGCCCTCACAACAACGATGATTCCATATTCACACACTATTCTTCAACAATTCATAGCTCCGGAATCACACAAGACTCTCACACTCCCAAGGATGAACACATACATGACTCCACCAATAGGTTTGCCCTTATTTTCCAATCAACATTCGTTTCAGCTCACTTAAGATCAAAAAGGTCTTTTCAAGGATTGTAGCGGGGCTGAGTGTAAAGGTATGGTCATTTAGGCTCAGTGGCTACTACCCTCATGAAATGTGGTTTGAACATCACTTTTCTTCCTTTTCTTCAGCATTTTTACTCATGCTCAAAATTAACCCCATTATTCAACGTTCCGGACACCCCATTTCCTTTGCTTTATTTCACAACTTTTTCATTCTTTTTCTTTTTCGTTCTTCTTTTTTTTCTCTTTGTGTTTTTTTATATTGAGGAGTTCCATCTTTTTCAAAACCATGGATTAAAGGGGGACTTCTTCACACTTCTTGATTTACCTTCTCTTTTCATGACAGCCCCAACTTAAGCTTTTCGCCTAAGTTGGCTATTCAAACAAATCACACTTCATGAAGATTATGGGTGAATGGATAAAGAGGGGTCAAAATTGCATCAAGTTTCATCCAAGAGAATGATAAGGCTCAAAGGGGTCAAGCAAGGTTCACACAACTCACAAGGTTGGCCACAAAAGAGGTATATTGTCACATTGTTTCACTCTTCAAAGTTGTTTCCTAAGATCATTTCAAGATCTTGCATCACTTGGTTAACCGGACCAACGGGGAAAATTCTAGGTGTCACAACACATGGTTCACAATAAGCTCATCACACAAGGCATTGGCACCAATATCAAACAAGACTCTACACTTTCGCTAGTGTGCAATGTTCATCACAAGAGACTCATTCAATAATCGGCTTGTCACAATGACATGCAAAAAGTTCACACATTGTCTATGCAACTTCATTTGGCCTCATCGTAGCGGCACATTCATTTTTTGTTCGATTAGGAGCACTATTCAAGTCATCAATATTGATCATGACGGATGCTCAAATTTGTACAAGAACAGCCACATTCACACACAACAAAAGTGGCAAAAATATTTTAGAAGAGTCAAAAACCATTTTCATTCATAATAAGGAGCCACATGCACAAACATCCACAAGATAGAAATCAAAACACAATTCAAAACACAAAATCCAATATATAAAAAATATAGTCAAAAGATGTAGGTATGGAAATATCTCTCTCTCACACACACACACACAAATAAAATGGCAGTTGTCCTCAAATGCAATAAAAAATTACCAAAAGTCAATAAAAATGACAAAGCGGAAGGTAAAGATGGGTCCTATCTAATCGCTCCATCTGTCGGGGCATCAATGCTCGGTACAGCACTCTGATCCTGGGCATCAGTGCCTGGTGTAAGAATAACACTAGCTATGCTAGAGCCTGCCATAGATGTATCTGCCAGCGATGTATGAATGATTGACTGTACAATCATCTCCTCTAAATCAGGCAAGTCTGTATATATGGTCACCTCATGAGCATCCAACTGCTCCTCATCTTTCTCTGCCTCTGACGCATCAGCTGCCACATCCTCCCTAGGAAGATCTCTGGTGGTAGCCGGAGGCATCTCATAACTGCCCGGAACACCTTGAGTCTCAACTACCTCAAATAAAGAACTGAAGTCCATAGACTTTAGATAGTCCACGTCCTTCCTCAAGTTTGCAACCTCGGCGTTCAAAGTCGTCATCTCAGAAGTATCCCCATGTCGACTCTAACAAGTCTCTACTATCGCTGTGAGAGGGTCAATAGATGTCCAGGGATTGTCAACGCAACTCAGATGGCCCGTTCAATCATCTAAGGTACCCCAGCCTCTAATTGGGTAGCCCGCACATCTGCAGAATAGGCTAAGTGCCCAATAATTAGGATCATGTCCTGAGTAATCCTGGTGGGGTAGGAAGCAGTAGAAGGACCAGGACCCTGGGAGGAAGTGGAAGCGGTTGTACCTGAAGACCCGGAGGCTGGAGTAGTCACAAATGCCTTTGCACGTATCGAATCAACATCAACCTCCGGGGATGCATCCACCGGAGCCACTCTTCTCCTATCTGCCTCCTCTCGAGTGTACTCTGCCTCTATGCACCAAATATATGTGGAAGATGTGGGGGTAACCTCTATGTCCCTCTTCTTTTCACGAAGAATATAACTCTATAATCAGGACCGGGAAAGGAAGGGACGGTTGGTGTTATTTGGTCCTCATGGCCATCTCCTGCTCAATGATGAGTCCTAAGTTGAGATGCTTGTGTGTGGTGATGGAACCTAGATAGGTGGCCTTGGGGTGGCGGAGGATGGACTCATTCTATGAGGGCATGATGGAGCTGATGATGAATCCAAACCAGTATCATGCAGCTACATTCAAATCCTTCTTCTCAATTGGAGCTCCTACCTCAATCCACCACGGGGTGGTGTCTGAAATTAGGGGACCAAGCCAGCCCTTCAGATCATCCAGGGCCTGTGTTGTAGCTAGACCCTCATACTCATGCTCAAACCCCATGGTTATGTCAAGTGCAGCATTGATGTGATCGTTGTTGCACCCCACTTCGTTCCCCTGGACCACTACGGACTTCACCGGTCTGAAGGCACTGTCCTTGTTCTTCCCCTGGGGAACTAGCTCAGTATACGAAGCATAGAACTCACTAACCCAGGTGGGCATATAGGGTCCTCAGGGCCTGGTGAAGATTTCAAAGCGATGGTACTAGAGTGTGTCCCTCACCATAGAATATCTACCCTCTAGGCCCTCTGTGGACGATAGCTTCTTCTCGAGAATCATCCTCAATCCCTCGGCCTTTAGCATGTTTAGTAGCTGATGAGGAAGACCCTAAACTGGTGGCATTGGAACCACCATATGTTCCAAAGTTGTCACTGCATCAGCAGCATGAGGATTGGCCTTTAGGATCCTAGACGGATCTTGGCGAACTCAAGCACGTATCTCAGCCTGCCTGGTCTGAAGTGGCTGATCATCCTCAGGCTCTGAGAATGAGCAGACTCCCCATCACTACAGGAGTTGTGCTCTGGTCTTTCTACCTCAGGCGCTTTGCCCTTTCCTTTGCCTCATTTTGGAGGTACTTGCCCTTTTTTGAGAGAATAGATTCTCCCTCATTGATAACAATGCCTAGTGCTCTTTTATGGGGCGGCATACCACTATCACCCAAGTTGGTCATAGCCATATCTACAATATACATTAAAAAGCATTAGAATTATGCAAAGACAAATGCATATATGAAGATGTAGAAAGACTCGCCGAATCGATCAGCGAATCACCGAATCACTTTGGCAAGCCAGATCGGGCTTGTCGAAAAGTTTGGCTTGAAAATATCCCAGAAAACAGAAAGGTCGGCGATATGTAGGGCCTTTTGGTGAAGTGCCGACACCATTCAGTGAGCTCAGACTAGCCCGCCGAAAGATATAGTATGTTTTAGTGGTTAAGGACGCAGAAAGGGCGATCACTGGAGACTTTCAGCGAGTCACCGAGTGAGCTCGGTGAGTTCAGTCTTCTTGCCAAAAGTTACAGAACCAAACCCAACCAAATCATGAAATTAAAGATGATATAGGGGGCATTTGATGAACCGCTGAGTTGTTTGGCGAGCTCGACCCAGTTTGCAAAACTGCCCAACGTGCCCATTTTAAACCCTGACTCCCAAAATCAAACCCGCAGCCCCCAAAAACAAAAGCAAACAACATAAGAACTCAATGAAGACCTGACCCATATGACCCATGCCACCGGGGTACTCAGACTTTCCCCGGTTTGGCCAAAATTGGCAATTTGATGACTTTAGCCATTAAGAATGATGTAAATCGCTCCATCATTGGGCAAAGCACGTCATTCAGAACAATTGGGGTTACTCAGACTTCACCCCACTAAACTCAACAACAATTTAATGCAATCCACAAGTTTATGATCAATTTTAAAGCATGAAATTCAGGAAATCTACCATTTAGGTAATTTTAGCGCATTTACGAGAATACGAATGGAAAGTAGCACACATTTATGATTTCAAAGAAGGCCCAGCACACATCAATAAGAATTAAACAATTGCAATAGAGTTCAACCGCTAATTACGAGTTTGGGGTTTGAAAAACCAACCTTTCTGCAAAAATATGAATTTATAATGCTAGGCTGCAAAGAATTTCAACTCTGAAAACAAGATCAACGAATAATAATGTGAGGAAATGCAAGAATAAATAAAATATCGAGTGCGGGTGTGATTATATGAAGTTAAAAGTGAGGAAATGTGAAAGAGTTTGAAATTTTAAACCATTGTCCTTTTAAAACCATTCAGTTCGCGGCCCTTTGGCGATATTAGTTGATCTCGCCGAACCAATCGGCGATACACCGAGTGGTTATTTACCTCGCCGAGTTTTACAGGACCTCCAGTTAAGTTGGGGGTCCAAACGACAGATGAAGTCGGGCTCGCTGACTTGTTCGGCGAGTGGCCAATTCATCCATGGGCCCGCCGAGTTTTATAGACTCCATCCTTGTATTTTCTTAAATTGAACAGTGGTCCAAGTCAGGCTCGCCGACCTTTTTAGTGAGTCACTAACTGGACTCTTGGCTCGCTCGCCAACCTGCATTTTTCAAACACATTCCATATTTCATCCTGCACAATCAACACCCTTTGTTCAAAATAATATAATAAAGCGATAAAAATTTGGGTTTCCTCCCAATATGCGCCTTAGTTAATGTCGTGGCACGACGCAAGTACCCACTCAAACTTCATTCTTGGGGTTTGACATGGTATCACTAGGCAACCCCACTTGTTGTCTTTGGTTTAAATGTGAAACAATTTGACCCATTTGGATCTCCAACTACTTGATAGAGACGCAATGAGAAGTCACCGTCTGATTGAGAGTCGACACATCTTCCTTCATTTCTTTCATCACTTTGTCAGACCCTTCAACGTTGTTGAGAAAACCTGAAAGCATATCCTCAGTCCGGCCACCCTCAGAATCTTTGGGCTTTTAATGCTCGTGGGGAGGAACATACCTATCCTTCTCCACATCTCTTTCCTTCCCAGTGGCATTCCGATAACGGCATCTTTGGATCATCCTAAACATTCTGCTCTGATTACCAAGTTTATCACGACCCAGGGGTACCCTCTAGATGTAACATGGTGTATAGAACCCCGAAAGACTCCATAGAAGCCATTTAGCTTTCATAACATAAGAAATAGAACAATAAGAGTAACACACATTTCTAGGTATAAAAAAAAATCAAAAAGAAAGCAGAAGTCTAGACACTTTGTCTCATCATAGCCATTTATTACACTAGTGAATAAAATTGGGCCTAGCCCATACATCATGTCCAAAAAGAAAATACAATAACTGGAAACTACATAAGGAAAAGCACGTCCTCGAACCATGAGGACTCACCAAGTTCGGAAAGAGATCAAAGTCCAAGTTCTAGCCGGTAGAATGATCACCTCTAGTGCCGGACCCTACACTTGGGAAAAATGTGGGCAATGTAGGCATTAGCACAAAAATGAACTAAGAATGATAGCCATACATAAAACACTTGAAACATGCAAACAAGGGAACATTTCATTTGAAAGAATGCACTTTACCAAGTTTAAAAATCATAATAAAAATAGGTGGAAACATACGTCATAACATCATTTTCAATGCAATCTAGCATCATCTTCAGAACCTTCGAACACTACGAGATACTTCTTTAAGCATATCCTAGTTCATCACTCATCTTGTTATCTTTAAACACTACGAGATGCCTCTTCAAGCATGTCTTAGTTCATTCTTACTTTATGTGGGAATAAGCCTTAACTGACAAGAGACCATGTGAGATTCAACATGGAATCTGGTGACTCCCTCTCCGAAAAGGGTTGGTCTACTTGCGTAAGGTAGAACCGGTAACTCTTAGCATAGGTGGATCCAATATCTAATAACCTACGGAGGCATGTATTTATGGGATATGGAGATTGCTACTAGAAACTCGGACATCAACTATGTGAAGGCTTCCATCTCATGAGACATACTTGGAAAACCCGGACTCTAGTTCATGAGAGTTCCCATTTGGAAGCCCGGACTCAACGTGTGAGCCTCAATCTCATTCAATATCCACTCAGTGCTAAGCGTCTATCCCACAATTAGTTATTTAGTCTTAACTTAGCTCATACCACATGGAAGGCTGTCCTTGACAACCAAACCAAGTTAGCTCATTATAGTAGTTTATTAGAGCATGCGTGAGGACGTATCACCATCCATAATCACTTTTACTCTTAGATTCGATTAGACAAGAAAATCCTTTCAACCTTAGCATCCTTACTATTGTGAGAAAACTTTTCACATTAATATTCATAAGAGTTCATCAAAATAACTGTCACGACCCAGGGGTACACCATAAATGTAACACCGCGTATTTGACACCGAAGGGGTCTCATACAAACCATTAGCATATCAAAACATAAGATAAAAGAAATGATGCGGAAAATTTTAAAACTTTATCCATACAATATAAATGCAAGCGGAAGTCTAGACTTGTCTCAATTAGCCATCTAATACAATATTTGAATCAAATAGGGACACAACCCTTACAATATAGTCCGAAAATGAAATAACTAGAAAGAAACTACAAATGACTCATACGTCCTCAAATCATGAGGACTAACCACAAGCTAGGAGAATAGTTGATCCAAGGTTGAACCAATAGAAGATCGCCTTAAGAACCGGACCCTACATTTTGTGAAAAATGTAGAAGAAATATGGGTTAGTACAAAAAAGCACTAAGTATGATAGCCATGCATAAAAACCTTGAAAAATATACTAAAAGAACATTTTAGTTGAAAAGCATGCACTTTACCATGTTTCAGAATCATCATGCACAATAGAAAAAAGCATAAGTCACAAGCATATTAAACATATAGATCATCATAGCATATTAGAACCATTTCATAAGTAACCCTAAGTTATACTTGTGTAATGCATAGATAAGATCCTATAATCCCATATATACTAAGTACAACTTTTAGTCCACCATAATCATACTTACCATTCTTTGATATCATATTTAGTTAATACTCATAGACAAAGAAACATTCACCTTTTATAAGTCATATCAAGGAAAGCATCTCATAGCAACAATCCTCATTAAGCATACTTCAATTCATGATTCATCATAACATAAAAGGAACACACCATAACTACTCTCAAAGCCTTCTTGTGCAATGCATGGATGAAGTCACATACCCCCACCCATACTAAGTAGTGCTTCTTGAGTAATCATAGTTCATAATTCATCTTCTTGTTCATAGTGGGAATAATCCTTAACTGACATAGGCCATGTGAGCTTAACATGCAATCTGGTGTCATGCCCCACACCAAAAAGAGGTGCCCTACTTGCCTAAGGTAGAACTAATATGTATTAGCTTTTAGGTGGATCCACTAGGTAAGGACCTATAGGGGCACGTAGTTATGGGATAAGGAGGTTGTTACTAGAAACCCGTCCATACATAGGGAGAGCTTCCACCTCACAATATCCACTGGGTGCTAAGCATTAAATTTCCACAAAGTAGTTAATTCTCTATTAAAATTATTACTCATGAAAGGGATGCCAATTTCCTACCGGTTCAAGGTACATCATTAGAATATCTCATTGACTCCTCATGAAAGGGGTACCATTGGTCTACCAATTCAAGACAAAGCCTTAGAATACTTCATTAGTCACTCATGCAAGGGGTGCTATTGGCCTACCGATTCAAGGTACATTAATCAAGATAACTTTTAATTATGCATGAAAGGGATGCCCTTACACTACCTATTCAAGGTACATTATTATGTGAAAAAACCTTTCACAACATGTTATCGTCATTCATAGGTGTATAATTGGGAATAGCCTTTCAATCAACACATCATCATTACCATAATCATTGAAACTTCATTTATACTTCATTCATAAGTCCGTGTGTATGATAATATCCTTTCAACAACAACACAATTACATCATAGTCATAATTACTTTATTCATAAAGCATGTACATAACTATCATGATCATACAAAATTCTCATAATTTTCCCTTCAAAGACCATAGATAACATTCCATCAACACACCTAGAATTACTAATTTAGGAATGTATAATAACATGATTCAACTAATCAATTCATAACATTCATAATTTTATAACATTCTACTTGAATCAATGAATACCCACACTTTAAGATCCAATTTGAGAAAATAGTGTAATTCATGGATTCTTAAAGAATTAAACTTAAAATCATATAAAATCATCAATATATACATAAACAAACATAATTAAATCATTAAAAATGAATTTGAAAGGAATCCATGAGATTGAAGGCAAACCCTAACTTTTGGGTTTTCTACTATTGAAATTGGGAGTTTTGGAGGGGTTCTATGGGTGAAATATACCCATAAATGAAGAGCTACCAGACCTTAATGAATATTTCCCACTAATTTGAGGAGAAAAAACTTGATTCATCAACCATAGCTTCACCCTTCTTCTTCTTCTTAGTAGTTCTGGAGAGAGAAATTTTGGAGAAGATGAACTCTTTTGGGTTTTTTTGAATAATGAAGTGAATGGGTTGGTTAATGACATAAAAAGGATTGTTTTAAATGATATTTAGAAGTGAGTTTACTCATTAATTGTTGTTTAATTTAAGAATTGTAGTTGCAAATGCAGTTCTATGTTTGTGTTCTTAACTTGCTCGAGAGATAGGTTTTAGAACTAAAATTATTTATCGATGGTTTGTGGGTATTGGGTTGACTTCGGTTCAGCTCGAGAGAGTGAATCCTAAACCCAATCCCACACATTCAGCTCGAGAGAGTTAATGGACTAAGGTGTGGGCTGCTCTTATTTTGCATGCTTGTTGATGTTCGAGAGAAATCACTTGATTTGGGGTAAATTGTTCGAGAGAAAATTTCCCTACACTATAGCCTCACCTACTCACTAATATCTAGTTATTTTCTAATAGTTGCAATTACCCATATGTAAATATTAGCCTATAATCGATCCCATCCCAAGAACCCGTCTTGTTATCATTAATTCGAATTATTTGTGACTTTTTGTAGTTGTTAATCAAAACTAAAATTCCCCATTTGACATTCGTGTCACCTCTTAATTTAAATGATGTCTTTATTCGATCATTTCTATTCCTATGATATATTTGACCATGTTCCTACTTCTCAATTGAATCTGAAATACATACCGCTCGCTCTGGGATTCAACCCCAACTCATTTAGTTGCGTTATATACTGATTTACTATCATTGACACTTCGAAATGGATGAAGTTCCTTTGAAGCGTTAAGCCAAATCACTATACTTGGGAGGCTGAAGCTGATAAGATGTCCAAGTACCCCCATATCTTTCCCTCCAGTTTAATTTCAGTGTGAGGTATTAGTTCCTCGTATGTACCCTTTCGTATTTATGTGTTTTAGCTATTATCATGTTTTCCAATGCATGCATGCTCATGAAATTAGTTCTAAACTTCATGATTTTTCTTGAAGTCAATCACTTTTTCAATGTTTTGTGTTTTTTCATACATGTTGGGTTGTGCATCTTTCCTTACTCTTTTCATGTGTATCTAATTTTCATTCCAAAAGAAGAATATTCCTAAGGGGGAGATATTGTAATACTTCGGAGTTTCCTAAAATTAAATCAAAATTGCAAATAAAAAATGCAGATATCCACACCAGAAAATTGTTTGTACGAACCATTTCATAGACTGTGAAAGGGACCACATGACGTGAAGGGATATGTGAAAGGGAACACAAAAGTGGGAATCTTAGAAGTAAGTTCAATGGGTGGGTTCATAGACCAGGTAAAAGTACATATCCCGTTAACTTGTCCGTGATTTAAGACCCTCAGGACCCTGTCCTCTTTCAGTCAACGAGTACCTTCACAGATAGTGAAGAATTGCACGGTCCGTAGAGGGCTTCCGTGATAAGTTTTTGGTAGATTTTTAGTTAGATCTATTTTGGTCTTTTCTCACTCTGTTAATCCCTATACTATGTTGTTTTGGCCTATTATAAGTGGTACTCTGTTAATCCCTATACTATGTTGTTTTGGCCTATTATAAGTGGTATAAATAATTCCTAACCTCCCTATTCGCTCTCATTTTCTCAAAATCAATATATTCTCTCCTAAGTTTTCTCCCAAGACAAGAGTCAAGGTACTCAAGCTTCAATTCTCCTCTGTCTAATTCAACCTTGGGTTTAAGCTTCAATTCTCCTCTTTCTAATTCAACCTAGGGTTTCTTTCAAGGTATGTAGGAACTTGATCAATGAATCATTATTCATCCATTGAGACCAAAAGAAACCACAATTTCTCTATTTATGATCTTCCTGAATTCTAGTGTTTTATGATTTTTATGGGTTCTTATTGAATTTCGATTTTATCTTCATGAATGATATTATTATGCATGAATTAATTATAAATCAATAATTTCGATGATATTTTCATGAATCCATGGAATGCAAGTATGTTAATGATCATAATAATTGGTATATTTACATGCAAACTTTATGAACTCAGAGTATCATGAATTAAGAATGCTTTCAGATAAAGTATAATTTTTTTTTTATGATTATAATGATTTAGATGCTTTCATATAAATTATCTCTCAACATATTATGTTATGTTATCATAATATTAAGGACCTACTCTTATGATAATCAATATTTTCATGAATAATTTGAGTATTATCAGATTCTTATTGTTTCCTTGATTATGCATATTTACTGTTAGGGGTTTACTTAGCACTCAGTGAACCTAGGTATGAAGACCCACCTACTAATTCTCAAAACCACTCCATGTGGGAACGATCCCAACCCTTGGTTGGGTTATAATACTATTGTACGATCGTAGACACTTACATTGGAAGTTGCGTGTTGATTACGCAAACATCAGAGGGTGGGGAAGACATCTTCTAAATGATTAAAGCTATTTTTTGGAATATTAGATCTGTGAGAACTCAAAATGCTTTGCATAGAGTTCAAATGCTTCGCAAACATCACAAGTTTTTTCTAATTGCTTTGATGGAGACATGAATACTAGTCAGATTCAGACTTAAAAAAGGAGGCTAGGGATGAATTATGCTAACTACAATATTAATGGCAAGATTTGGATATTTGTGAAAAAACATACTGATATGGGAGTAATTTCTGATACAGATCAACAACTTACTCTACAACTGACAATAGAAGATGGAAAACAATTTCTTACCACTGTGATCTATGCAAAATGCAATGCTGATGAAAGATTGGAATTATGGGACTCTCTATATACCATTAATAACAATTTTTCCATGCCATGGTTGGTCGGTAGTTATTTCAATGTCATTTTAAGTGATGAAGAGATGATTGGGGGACATCCTGTACTTCCTCAGGAATATGAAGATGTTGCTTTCTGTATTAACTCATGTGAAATATATGATATAAGTTTTACGGGGAGCCCTTTTACTTGGTGGAATGGGAGATCTGATGCAGAATGCATATTCAAAAGATTAGACAGGGTGGTTGCAAATCAAGCTTTCCAGGAGTTGGTGGGTAATCTAGAAATACAACACCTTTCCGGGACTGGTTCGAATCATGCCCCTGTACATCTTACATGCAGTGGAGTTAATCATAACTTCTCAAAGCCATTTAGATTTCTAGTTTTGGACCAGCAGGGACGATTTTAAAGATGTGGTGAAGGAGAACTGGACTGTTGATTACCCATCTGATATAATGATTCAATGGAAGTTGAGACAAAAGAAAACAGAATTGGCTCTTGCTAAATGGAGTAGAGATGTGTTTGGGATATATTCAAGCAATTGATTATCAGAGAGGAAATCATGAAGATGAAGGAAGACCTCTTTGAAGTAAATCCTACTGCAACTAATAGATCTGTACTACAGTTGGCACAGGCTGAGTTTAGAAAGTATATTCACTATGAAGAAGAATTTTGGAGGCAAAAGTCTAGTATTCAATTGTTCTCAGAGGGAGACATGAATACTAAATTTTTCCACTATTTGGTAAGGGGAAGAAGTAGGAGATTAGCTTTAAAAAGGATATGTAAAGAAGATGGGAGATGGGCTGAGACTGAGGAAGATATTGCTAATGAGGCTTTGAACTTTTTTCAAAAACAATTTGCAAATAGTGGTACTGACTCTGAATTAACACTTATGCATCACATTCATCCTTAGATTTCTGCAGATGATAATGCCTTTTTAATTGCAACTCCTGATGCTGAAGAGATAAAGAAAGTGGCGTTTGAATTGAATGGAGATTAGCATGTGGCCCCGATGGATTCACATGATTTTTTTATCAATCATGTTGGGATATTTTGGGACAAGACTTAATTGGTGTGGTCCAAGCTTTGTTTAGAGGAAACACCCTACCCAAAGCCATCACTCATACTAATTTGGTTCTACTTCCCAAAAAAGATCAGGTCCGAACCTTTTCTGATTTGAGGCCAATTAGTTTGAGCAATTTTATTAATAAGGTGATATCAAGAACATTACATGATAGATTAGAGGGCATTCTCCCAAAACTGATTTCTCAAAATCAGTCTGGTTTGTAAAAGGCAGGAATATTTTTGAAAATATTCTACTTACTCAAGAAATTATTACTGATATTGGGAAAAGGGGTAAACTTGCTAATGTTGTGATTAAGCTAGACATGGCAAAAGCTTATGACAGGGTAAGTTGGAGGTTTTTGATAAAGCTATTAGAACATATGGGCTTTAATACCAATGTAGTTGATATGATATGGAGGCTTATTGCAAATAATTGGTATTCCATTGTTATTAATGGAAAATCTCATGGGTTTTTTCATTCCACCAAAGGAGTTAAACAAGGGGATCCTCTATCACCTGATTTATTCATATTAGCAGCTGAAGTGCTCTCCAGAGCCTTGAATCAACTATTCTATTATACTATGTTCAAAGCCTATGGTATGCCTACTTGGAGTGAGAACCTAAATCATCTTTCTTACACAGATGACAACATTATTTTTGCAGCAGCTGAGAAACAGTCGTTACTGTTGATTATGAAAACATTGAAGGCCTATGAATGTCAGCCAGGGCAAATGATTAATTGGGACAAAAGTGTATTTTTTTATGCATAGCAAAGCAGCACAAAGGCATATACAAGTGGTGGAAGAGGCTACAGGTTTAACCAAGGGTAAGTTTCCTTTAAGTTACTTAGGTTGTCCTATTGGTCATGCAAGACAAAAAAAATCACTTTAAGGAGTTGATAAAGAAGGTCCATAATATAGTGCAGTTGTGGAAAGGAAAATTATTATCATTTGGGGGTAAGGATGTTCTGATCTCACATGTATTACAAAGTATGCCAATATATCTTCTTTTTGTTATTTTCCCTCCTAGTTGTGTACTTATTGAATTACATAGAATGTTTGCGAAATTTCTATGGAACTTTAAAGAGGAAGGAAGGGAAAAACACTGGGTTGCTTGGGGAGATATTTGTTTACCAAAGAAGGAAGGTGGAGTTGGATTTAGGTCCTTGTTTGATGTCTCAAAAGTTTTACTTGCTAAACTGTGGTGGAACATTAGAACAAAAAACTCATTTTGGATTAAATATTGCAAGAGGCATAGACCTCAAGTTGTTGAATGGAGGGGAGGGTCACAGGTTTGGAAGAGAATGTTGCAGGCTAGGGATGTTATTGATCAAGATATTTGGTGGGAACCTAGGTGTGGTCGTTCAAGCTTATGGTATGATAATTGGTCCCAACTGGGTGCCTTGTATTATGTTCTACCTATCAATCATAATTTGGATGAAAATATTGAAGAGGTCAACCAAATCACCATTAATGGAAGATGGAACTTTACCTTGTTAAAGGAGTTATTTACTGAAGAAGTCTGTCAGAAGACACTGAAGGTGCTAGGTAATTACCTAGTAACAGAAGATAAAGATGTGACATGGTGGATGCCTAATGATAAAGGAAGGCTCATAGTTAGATCAACTTGGAAAATTGTAAGACAGAGAAAACAATCTCAGGAAGGCATTATGAAAATTTGGGAGAAAGGAATTACCCTCAAAGTTTCCTTCATGATGTGTAGAGTTTGGATGCGGAGAATTCCCATTGTTGGAGGTCCTTGTGAAATTTAGAATTACTGATTCAGTGATCTGCTATAGTTGTGATCAAAATGTTCAAGAATCATTCACCCATCTATTTTTCTCATGTCCCGATGCTAATTTTCTATGGAATTGGTTCGCCGGAGCAGCAGGGTTACATGGACCTTTTGTTCAGTTAAAACAAACTATATATAAATCGTGGGAGGGGAAATGTGTGCCTAAATTAAGACCATTATATAAGGCAGTACCAGCATTCATTATTTGGCAGCTTTGGAAGAGGAGAAACATTATCAAACATCGAGGTAAGAGGTCTCAACAGTCTATGGTAATGTAGATTAACAACAACTTATTTCTAATGGCTAAGTACAAGTACCCATGGATTATAAACATGCCTATTTTATGGCCACTTATAGTTCAGTTTCTTGAAGCTTACAAACTTCTCACCCACAGTACAACTGTAAGGTGGTTCTGTCCTGGAATGGGAGTCTTCAAATGCACCACTGATGCCTCTTCTAAAGAGAATCTGAACATCAATACCACATCCTTTTGTGTGAGGAATGATAGGTGAGATTGGTTGCAGCACATGCAAAGAAAGTGGATATTTGTACAACTTTAGAGGCAGAAGTTCAAGCTTTTAAAGAGGGCCTCACCTATTGTTTAAACCATCATTACCTCTCTCTTATCATGGAAACTGATTCACTGATCATCAAGAAAATTTTGGATGGCATATGGGAAGTACCATGGACCATTTCAGGAAACATAAGGGTTGTGAAGAGGGAGCTGGAACATAAAGAAGTTATTGTGTTGCACATATATAGGGAAGCGAAAAAGCTAGCTGATTTTTTATCTAATTTAGTTGCTGAGGTTGCAGGTCCACGGTCCATTTTAACCACTTCCAAGAGCTACCAACACAAGAAAAAACCATTCTCAACATGGACAAAGAAAGCATACCAAATATACAGACGAAGAAGGGACAACATAACAATTTCAACAATTTCAATCATTAGGGTTCACGGGCAAAGGAACTGATAATCCGAGAGTATGTTGAAGACCTATTACAAGAGAAATACTAAGCCAGCACGGTAACAAACTCGATTGACGGAAGCTTTTACCAGATCTTACCTCAATGAGAAGGAATGTAGGGCATTATGCAGAGATTCATGTATTGAGGCAGTGCTATTAATTTCAGTAGAATTCAACATGCACAATACACGAAAATGGGTTAATGTTTATCATTCTAACAGGATTTTGATCAACGAGATGAAGCGGAAGCCTTATCTTTGAAATTTTGGCGAATGTACACCCGGAGTTGAAGAAGTCTTCACTGAGAACGAATCCATGGCATTTGTGAGACTTGTTGAGTGCCCAAGTGGATATCCCTCAAGCTCCTCGTCGTTTCTCAGCTGCTAGGAAGAAGAAGGCCACCAAAGCTTTATCAGGGTATCAACTATGGTGGAAATGAGAGGATGCTGAACTTGGTTTCGCCATTTTAGTCCTTTTTCATTAGATTTCTGTCCTTAATTGTTTTTGCCTTTATTTTTTATTTTTATGTTATTTTATTTGGTCTTGGAGACTTGGGCCTGGATCCTTTTTGGGTCCAAGCAGCATTTTCTTTTTAATAAATGGGCCATGCCCAATAAAAAAAATTATAAGAATTTTAATTAAAAAAAAACTTGTTTGAATCTCAAAATTATATATATAAATAGAAGAAATTTAATAAAAAAAAACTTGTTTGAATCTCAAAATTTGTGAGTTATCACAAAAATAAGAATGAAAAAATTGCAAAAAAATAGATTGAGTTGGAAAAAAGGGTCCATGTATAAATTCATCATTGACATATGTTAGCCTAGGAAAAGGAGAAATCTCTGGTATTAGAGTCCATTCAACAACAAAATTCATTTTTTACATAAAATTGTACAACATACCTAAATATAAGCTAATCTTGACATCAATATAATGCCGAATTTATTCTTATGGCCGGCAAGGAGAACAATCATAAGCTCCTCAAACTCTCTTTCTTATATATAAGTAGTAATGCTAGCCTAGGAAAAGGAAACTCTTTGGTAATTGTGTCCATTCAACAAAGTCCATATTTTACTGAATATTGTACAATACACCTAAACATAAGCTAATATTGATTTAATTATAGAAATTATCCTTATGATCGGCAAGGAGGACAATCGTAGGCTCATGAAACTCTTCTCATACATAATATCACGATCCGAAATCGAATCATGCTGGTATCTACTAGAAGTAACTAACGCGGAAGAAATAATAAGACATAGACTAGAGTCTAATCATAGATGTGTTCATAACGATACAAAATATACTATAAAGGCTCCAAAGTGGTCAGGGAAGACAAAATATATAAATAATCAAACCCCGAACCTAGTTTCACAAGTACAAGAGCTTCGAAGAACAGAAAAGGAATATATACAATATACACAAAAATTGTAAAAGATGAAAGACAAGAAGTCTCTGAACTCAAGAGGTCACCACAGTCCAAATAACAATGGCCTCAGGAGATCAGGAATCATGAAGGGTGGCTCGTACCAAGCACTACATCAAATAAGATGCAGAAGTGTAGTATGTGTTGTCACACCCCTATTTTTGCACGGGAATAGGGTTTTTCCAATTTAAGTGACGTTATTGAATAGGGATTATTTTTATTTTTTCAGAGTCGCCACTTGGAATTGAGTTATGGTGTTCCAAGTCACCTTTTGTTTAATCCCTAATCAAAAGGAAATGACTCTTTATTTGATCTACGAACCAAAAATTCGAGTAAGGAATTCTGTTGACCGAGGGGAAGGTGTTAGGCATCCCTCGAGTCCTGTGGTTCTAGCACAGTCTCTTTTATTGACTTTTACTTATTCTAAACGAACTTGGATAAATCGAGTCTATAGGCCATTGGTTGCTCTTATTTCTAATTGTGGAATTTTATTAGTTTAACCTAGATGCGTAACCGCATTCTTGGTCTTGACATCCAGAGACATA
>JAJOOS010006109.1:0-18729 GCA_029582725.1 Solanum chiquidenum | reverse complement strand
CCGTGGGTCAACACTTAGCCAAATTTTCTGACTGAGTTCTGGGGAAGTTTTCTGTCACGAACCACGGACCTGCAGGACGGACCGTGAGTCCATCTACGGTCCGTGGATGGTGTCCGTGAGTGCCACCTGTAACACCAGAAAATCTGAAATCTCTATTTTCGGATACGGGGTGTTACAGTTATAGTGATAATTAGCTCTTTTTGTATTTATTCTAAAAGTCTTCAGCGACATTGAATCTTATGACATGATTTAACTAATGTCGATAAAGACTTTAGCGCTTTTTATTAATGTTACTATTTATTACCACTAAAAGTTATTTTTTTTATTGGAGTGATTTAACTTTATGTGGTATGCATGTTGAAAGAGAATTAAGAATAACCATCTCAATTCTTGTTGCTTTTCTCCGTATTATCATTCTTTATACCATAGTTTTACCTCCTAACATATAGTAATCTATCCATTTTATTGTGTCTATATCTTAGTTTAATGGAACACGAAATTAAAATTATTTTTTAACAATCTTGAATTAAAAAGGTATATAATATACTAATAATGCATTTTAGATCTTATGAGTTATGATATTAAATATATCATGTCAATATGCCAGAGTATTAACAAGAAAACATTAATAATGAAATTAAAAGTTTTCTGACGATCAAAGTTCATAAAAATGATCATTATATATTAACCATACCATGATTATTCCACAACTATCAATCTTACAGCATTGCTTTCATCGTCTCAACAAGTCAATAGCTATTTAATCCAAATCTTTTTAAAACATTTCTTTTGTGGATAGGTTTAAAACATCTCCAAAAATTTGATTTTATAATTCTTTAAGAGTTTGAGCAAGTAATCAATAAAATATATTGAGAATAATCAGATAACACGTTTAATCTTTGATGGAGACAAAGAACATTAGGCAATTTCTTTCATATTTACAAGTATTGTTGGATATTGTTGTTTGATACTTATGCTGATGAGTTATAGCTCTACCTCGTGAACTTAATTTGAGATATACAACTCAAATGCCATGGTTATAAAAAAACATTATTCTTGTTTTACGAGAAACAATTCACTTAGTCCAGGTGCTCGCAAGTTTTCCGCGATGATTATATATATTTAAAAAATATTATACATTGTCACGTGCTTAGCCCACCAAAAAACTATATTACCAAACTACTATACAGTTTTGCGCTTTCTGTGATCTCTTCTTTCTCTATAAAAAAAAAAACTTCTCATTTTTTTTCTTTCTTCAGAAAAACTGATTCATTTTGTTAATTTTTCACTAACAAAACCATGCATTCAAATCATTTACTTCTTGAAGAACCCATCAGGATGGCTTCCATTTTGGAGCCATCCAAAGCTGTAAGTCTCCCAAAAAAAAACCATTTTTTTCATACTTTAGATCTGTATTTTTTCATATGATTTGTGTATTAATGGTGATAATGACTGATGGGGTTTGTTTAATTTTTAAAATCTTGGCAGGGTTTTTTTCCTGCAATGACGAAGATTGTTGGAACATTGGGTGCAAAATCTCGATCCGTTGAGGTTCTTTCAGCATGTCTTAAAGCTGGAATGTCAGGTATTAATATCTTGAAAAAAATTCAGTTTTTTTTTGGAAATGTTGTGATGAATGGTTAAAAGGGTTTGTTTTGATTGTTATTTTTGTTGGATTTGTAGTGGCAAGATTTGATTTTTCATTGGGTGATACTAAGTATCATCAGGAGACATTGGAGAATTTGAAGAGTGCTATTAAGAGCACTAAGAAGCTATGTTCTGTATGTATTATATTGTATTGTGTTGTATTCTATTGTTTGATGAATACAATGTTTGGTTAGATTGTATTGGTTTTCGTTGTTGCATAACTCTTTCAGTCACTCAGTTATATTTTGATTGTAGTCGTTATGATATTCGACAAAGCACATTTAACCTTCAACTAATGGAAATTTGTGCCTCTTGATCCTTTACGTAAGAAATATGTTGTGTTTTGAATATATTTAGAACTATATTATTGTTAAGTATGGAGTAATAGTACTAGATTATCATGGGAAATGGGTAATCATGAAGTGGAACAATTTGGAATCATTGATAAATTTGTGAATATTCACAAGCAAAGGGATCAAAAGTGCACGTTTCAATTAATTAGAAGTCAAATGTGTTAAGTCAGATGTCACAAGGAGTAAAATCAATATTTATCACCAACAGAGGTGATAAAAGTGCTATTAACCCTTTTAAAATAAGAACTGTGTATGTAGAAACTATATAAGATGTTCTATAAATCACAAGTTTTAGTTGTTAAAATATATTTGAAAACTGTTAACTGTGGATACTTAAAGTGGACTCGTCAAATAGTTGTAGTGTTGTTAGTTTTGAGTTAAAGGGAGTATTATCTTGCATTTGTGAACAATTAAATGGATAAATTGTAGATCATATAATCTCCTTCCACATTTTGCGTAGCCTCCATTTACGGATTTAGTTAGGACTATGTCATTGCACCTGTTGAGCATTGTCCAGTAACTTGACAAGGGTATTAAGACTATTTTTGTTTTCATTTTGTCAGGTCATGCTAGATACTGCAGGTCCGGAGCTAACAGTTCTTAACAAGAGTGAGAAACCTATTTCACTTGAGGCAGATGCAACTATTACTCTTACACCTGATGAAGGCCAGGAAGCATCTTCTGAAGTGTTTCCAATCAATTTTGGTGGATTATCCAAGGTTCAATTAGTTCCCTTCGTCTTTGCTTTGCATTTTCCTCTGCAGTGCGTTTTGGTAACCAAAAAATGTTTCCAATGGAAGTGAAAAGAGCAAATTCAATCTGAATTTGATGGAGAGAATATCATCAATATTGTCGATTAGGAGGGGTGAATGTCCTTCATGATATTAAATTATGGTGTTAATTTTTTCTTGCAGGCAGTGAAGAAGGGAGACACCGTTTTTATTGGCCAATACCTCTTCACAGGAAGTGAAACGACGTCTGTGTGGCTGGAGGTATAACATTAGAAAGCCTCCTTATTTCCCTAGCCACCCTATGTTTTCTTAATCCGTTGTGTTTAGCTACTGCTGTTTATGTTTAAGTTGATCGACGAGTAGATTTTGCAATGTGTTTGCAACTGAACAATAATGAATTTTTTTGACAAAGACAGTTACTCCCTCTATTTCAATTTGCTTGTCTGGTTTGACTTGACACGGAGTTTAAGAGAGTAAAAAAGACTTTTAAATCTTGTGGTTTAAAACTAAAGATATGTTGAATGTAAATAATTTAATGTTAAAAAAAAAGATATGTTGAATGTGCCAAAATGTCCTTTAATTTTGTCATCTTAACCATCGCATGTGGAATGTTGGAAATAAAAAAGTTGCCAAAAAGGGAAAGAGACATTCTTTTTTTAAACAAACTAAAAAGGAAAATAAGACAAACTAATTAAAACAGAAGGATAAATACATTTCTACTGCTCCAGTAAGAAAGCAGTTTAAGGTTGTTTGAATCCGCTGATTAAGAATTCCAAATGTCGTTGCACAGGTAGATCAAGTGAAAGGGGATGATGTAGTTTGCATTGTAAAGAACTCTGCCACGTTAACTGGGTCATTGTTCACTCTGCATGCTGCTCAGATTCATATTGATTTACCTACTCTCTCAGATAAAGATAAGAAGGTAAGTTACTCAAACTTCATAGAACTGATAAAAATCATCCTGTTCATTATGTGTGCAAATAGTGAAATTCATGTTACGAGCTCACATGGTTATGGAAAAATTTCTGTGAGAACTTTGTGGTTGAGTAAATATGGCTCTGTTTATTCTTGAGGACTTGAGCTGAGGCTCTATCTGAAATAGCCTCTCTACCTCCAGAAGGTAGGAAGACCGTGTACATACTACCTCCCTTACCCCACTTAAGGGATTACACGGGATATGTTGTTATTGTTGTTGTTATTCTTAGGGACTTGGGCACTTAATAGAAGTGTTAAAATTTACTTATCTATTTGATAGAAATTGTAATTAGGCTTTGTGTGTATGCATCAGATGAGTCTTAAGATGGATGTGATTTTGTTTAGTTATGTAAGCATGGATTGGTGGGACCTACTCATATTCTCTTCTTCACATCTTTCCACTTTCTGTAGCAATATCTTGGCAATCGGTTTTTATTTTAAGCACCATCAACAATATTTATTCTCATCCGATATTCAATATCAACATTGACCATCTTGCTTGTGCCAAAATTATGTCCTTTCTCTTGATATTTGAAGTTTTAACTTGTATTACACTCAGAAAGAGTTTCAAGGGTTCCTCTATTATCTTTGGTACTTGTAATATTGGCTAATTACTATACTACTTTAACGTTAATGCAAGCATATTAGTTTTGAATTATAGCGATTATCCCTCCCTCAAACTACTTATTTCTCTGTCGTCTGCCTCGTAAATGGTTTGGCTTTGTACAGCAATCCTTTTTGATTTTTTGTGGTGCTCTTGGCATGCTAATTGAATCAGGTTATTAGCACATGGGGAGTCCAAAACAAAATTGATTTTCTTTCATTATCATTTACCAGGCATGCTAAGGATGTTCGTGAGGTAATGATTGCACTGTCTTCTTTTTTATTTATGTATTTTCTTGATTCAATTAACCACATTGATGGTCTTCATAATGCTACATTTAATAGTTAGTGTTGTATTGAGTGTTCATGTTTTTTATTTATATTTAGATCTGTTACACGCCCCTGCTCATGTTTGATTCTGTCTTCTAATGGCCAAGTGCGTGAATAATTCTGGTTTAAGAGTGGTGAGGCTTGAATCTAAGACTTTTGGACCTTTGTCTTCTTTAGTACCATACGTGGTTTGTGTGAGTACCTCGTCTAAAAGTTAAACCATTGAGAGGGGACAACATTATTTATTTATTCATTTAGGTTTATAACAGCTTGAATACCAAATCAACCTCATTGGATCTTTATTCTTTCATAAATTCAGGCACGTGAATTCTTATGTAAGCTGGGTGATCTAAGCCAAACTCTGATCTTTGCCAAAATTGAAAACGAAGAGGTTAGTTGGTAAACTGTTATTTTCTGTCTGATCTTTTTCATTTGGTAATTCTTTGTGAGATTGGTATTGAATATCATAAATTGTCAGGCTTGCAATTTACTTCTTCCCGTGGTGATTTACGTAGGGCTTGACACATTTTGATGATATACTTCAAGAGGCTGATGGGATCATCCTTTCTCGTGGAAACCTTGGTATAGATCTCCCACCTGAGAAGGTAAGTTTGATTCTGTTGATTTTTCTTCTCTTTTTTTCTTTTTGAGTTGAGGGTCTATCGGAAACAACCTCTCTACCTTCCAAGTTAGGGTAAGATCTAAGTACACTCTACCCTCCCCAAACCCCACTTGATTGATTACACGGGTATGTTGTTTTGTTGGTAATCCCATATTTTATCCTATGATTATTATCTTTATCCACCAACCAAACCTCAGTGTTTCAGCTTTTGGGGGGTGCAATGGATCCATTTAGCAATTGAATTGAGTGATATGGAGGCAAACGCTCCAATCTCTCCTGTTAACTTATCATCGTTGCAAAATACTGAATGGTATTATTAATCATCATTTCTTAGTAGGATCATCATTCAACTAATTTTTGAGTGGTACACAGGTGTTCTTGTTCCAGAAGGCAGCTGTTTACAAGTGTAACATGGCTGGCAAGCCTGCTGTAGTAACACGTGTTGTTGATAGTATGACTGACAATCTTAGGCCAACTCGTGCCGAAGCAACAGATGTTGCTAATGCTGTCTTGGATGGTAATCTTGCTGCCCATCTTAGTGGTTCTACTGTCCCTTATTGCCTCTGAAGATTTCAGTTCCTTTTGTCATCCTTCATATGATGTCTTGTTAGTTTGTTTCTGGTAGGAGCTTTTGACATTTAACGTTTGTGCAGGTACTGATGCAATTCTTCTTGGTGCTGAAACTCTACGTGGATTATACCCAATTGAGACTATTTCAACTGTTGGAAGAATTTGTGCTGAGGTGATTTTCATTTTTTTCATGAACCTTTGTGTGAAATAAGAGGATCTGTGTGCAATATCACAGTTTACGCTATATTTTCCACTTAAGTACATTCTACAATGTTTTCCATTTGAACACCTTTTTACCTGCCAAGGCATCAGTAGTTGGTTTATTCTATGATATATTTAAGGGACATTTTCTCAGTAAGGTCTACTCTTGTCAAATACACGGCGTAGTAGTTATCTTCAGGATCAGATTATGGGATGAGGGATACTGTTATGATCCTATTGCAATGTACGGGACTTTAGTCCCACATAGGTTTAATGGGGAGCTGATGTGGGGCTTATATAACTTTGGGCTCTCCCACCTCAATAGCTAGTTTTTGGGTATCAAAGGCACCCACTGCCCTACATGCTCGGTGTGCCTTGGATGGTGACGCCGGTATTACAGTGTTAGCCCAGGGCTAGAAATGGTCTAGCGCATAGCCATCAAGGACAACGGCTGCTGAGCATGATGGTTTGTTATGATCCTATTATAAAGTATGGGACTTGAGTCCCACACCGGTTTAATGGGGAGCTGATGTGAGGCCTATATAGCCTTGGGCTCTTCCACCTCAATGGCTAGCTTTTGGGGTGTGGTTCTCCCTAAATTGTATCAGATACTCTTAAGTTCCCACCCCCTCGTAGTGTTTACCACCTTCCGGTTTTTTTTTCCAGAGAGTATAGGGAGTAGCCCTAGTTAACAATTAATTTCCTTGCAGGCAGAGAAGGTCTTTAACCAAGATCTATACTTCAAGAGAACAGTCAAATTTGTTGGGGAGCCCATGTCACACCTGGAATCAATTGCGTCCTCTGCGGTATTCTTTTGGACATAAATCCGTTTCTTGAAATGATAAGAGAGAATTCCGGAAATTTAATTGATTTCTTCATGCATACAAGTTTTACAGAAATGACTATTTATCCACTTGCCGTTTAGGTCCGGGCAGCAATTAAGGTGAAAGCATCAGTAATTATTTGTTTCACTTCATCTGGAAGGGCAGCACGGTAATCTCTCTGTTCTTACAAAATTTCTTAGAATTTTTACTATATCTTTATTATTAAGAGCTGTAAATGGTTACCTTTACGTGCTCAGTTTGATAGCCAAATATAGGCCAACAATGCCAGTATTGTCTGTTGTAATTCCTCAACTGAAGACGAATCAATTGAAGTGGAGCTTTACCGGTGCATTTGAGGTATACCCTTATTATTATCTGTTCAAGAATCAAATCCAGTTCATGATGTTCTGACCTTTTTAATGCATTTGATTGAGAAGGACTATTATGTTCCTCACAGAACATAGTTTATCCAATACTTCTTCACTTCCTTATTACTTATTATCGGTCAAATTTTATGACGGAATGATTTCTACTCAACCCCAACACAAAATCCTTAAGATAATAATAGAGAAGGTAATCCTATTAGTTTTGGTCTCAAGTAACGACTAAAGCCATGATAGTGTGTGAGAACTGGATTATAGTTATACTTAATTTTGCAAATATCACAGTGACTCTTGTTACTCTTACTTTCATATGCATCCTGTTTCTTGCTGGTCAATTTGTTTGCTCAATTGTATTGCTATTTGATTTTTTATTCTTAGAGTTGCAATATCGAGTATCAGAGGCCCTCCATAATTTCCTTGGTCATTTATTTCCATTTCCACTGTTAATAGGATGATCTCTTAGTGTGTCCTTTCACCTTCTTCTGTCTGCCTGCTTTTCTCATTGCTTCCGAACTATTTAGTAGGATTTCGGGCAATATTTGAGTTTAAGTTGTTCCTTATTCCTTTTATTTCATTGACATTGAAGCTGACAGGTTTAAATTTTTTTAACTTCTCCATGTTTAGGCAAGGCAGTCTCTTATTGTGAGGGGTCTTTTCCCAATGCTTGCTGATCCTCGACATCCTGTAAGTCTCATCGTCTCGGTGTTCCATATTTTCTGTTTGCATCACTTTGTATTTATTTAGTTTATTTCACCTCACAACAATAATATTTGCTCATATTTTGGTATCTTGGAATATTTGTTCTTTTAGTTATCTTTGGGCTGTATGGAAGTGTTTTTCAGCTATAGAATTAGACAGATAAAAGAATCTCTAGACTTTCTTAGTACTCTTTTATGTCAATTATTACCAACGGCAGGGTATGAGTTCTGAACTTGCCACCGAACTCATAGCTCATTTTAGTTATTGGATTCACAATTTCCTGATACAAATACGGGATTTAAACAACTTCTTGGTTCGTCCAAACCTGTACTTATACTATAGCTTCGCCCCTGAATCTTGATTATACCTTCTTTTTTCCCCTGGGCCTAATCTCAATCTACTTTACTCTTTCCATAGGCTGAGTCTACGAATGCATCAAACGAGTCTGTGCTGAAAGTTGCCCTCGATCACGGGAAGGCCTCAGGAGTTGTGAAGTCCCATGACCGAGTTGTCATCTGCCAGAAAGTTGGAGACGCATCGGTGGTTAAGATTATTGAACTTGAAGGTTAAGTTATCCTCAGTTTTTTTGGATGTGATGGTAGAGTGTTAAAGTCATCACAAGTTGAGGTTCTAATCTAAGGCTTTGGTAGCTACAATATGTGATATCCTATAGTTAGTATATTGTGGACAATTCTTGTGGTCAGAACTTGCAATAGTTGAGAAAATTTTGGGAGGCAGGTATCTCGTGGAAGTAGTCGAGGTGCATGCAAGTTAGGGCCGACATCACGATTATCAAAAAAAAAAAAAAAAAAGTATTGTGTCTCTTGTCTAGTTTAGGTATATGAGTCTTGTTTATTTTTCTTCTTGGTGTTATGGAGATGTCCATAACAAGTTATTTTGTTGTGTTTATTACCACTCAGATATTAGTAATAAAAAATTTTGAAGTATGTTTTCACAAGTCTTTTGTTTGTTTAAAGATTTATATGTCAGCAGAAAATATAAAAGAAATCAAAATTACTGAATATTAAAAATGAAACTATTTCAAAGGAGATGTGGATTCAGAATTTTCAATAAATATATAGGGTTGGATTAAAGTTATTGAACTTTAATTGAATTATGTCGAACTTGTACTTTCCACGTGAGTTTTGCCCTTATCCCAAATAGAGTTATTAATGAGTATCAAACAATGTGTGGTTTTAGATATGTTGTGACATTTGTATGATAATAAAATAATATAGTTAAAGATAAAATGAAAAGTTTTAAGTTCGAATTATTTAAAATATAAAAGCATACCACTACTAAAAAATATAGAGAATTTCTAGCGTTAGGAAAATTACAATTGTATAATATTAGTTACGATAGGCTTAAATGAAATGACAAGGACAATGAAAAATTGGACAGATGATCTAAATGACTAAACTAACAAACGGGTGTATCACCAATAAGGGTTGTGATGGAATGGATAAGATCTCTTCACCCTTAATCAGAAGTCTTAAATTCAAATTTTGGATATAGAGCCAATTCTGTTAGGGAACGCTTCTTCTTCATATGAGCTTACACAATATTAATCCGGATTAATTGGGCTCTAATACAATTATAGTACATCGAATAAAAATAAATGATGTGTGATGTTTGATTATATATGTTATAAGTTATATAAAATACCAACTATAACATAATCAACAGGCGCCCATGGCCTAATGGATAAGGCGCTTGACTTCTAATCAAGCGATTGTGGGTTCGAGTCCCACTGGGCGTGCATTTTTTCCTCTTTTTTTTACAAAAAAATTATTGCCATTTTTTTAATCTTTTTTTAAAAAAATAAAAAATTACTAACAATACTAATTTTTGTTTGATATTCAAAATTCAATCTTTATAATATTTTAGTTATTTGTTCATTAATATGTTTGATGAATCATATACAAACCCCCCTCCTCTTCAATTCTTTATTTATTTGGTGTCATTGGTGATAGCAAGAACCAACAATTTTGTCACCCCAAAAAAGAAAACAAATAAAGATAAATGCTAGAGTGAGAAAAGTATGATTTATATATAGTATTAATCTATGTTGCTCGAACTTTTCCAAAATTATTGTCATATCAATATTGAAATTTTCCAAAATAGACTACTTTAAAGAGTACCTAACACACTCGTCATCAACATTTTTAAAAAGCTCAACAATTATTATCATACCCATTTCAGATTTCCCCAAAATAAACTACTTGAAGAATATTTGACACACTTATTGATGTTTTTAGAGAGTTCAAACAACATAGATGTAAACTAAAAGCAGAACACACAAATTGAAAACTATGAGGAAACTCAAAAAGACTTTATTCAAGATTCAAATTTGAAAAAAACACAAGGCAATATATATATAGAGAGGCACCTACTTTTATACCCCTAAACACTAAAATAATCCTCCAAGGTAAAAAGGAAAAACATTCCACAAAAATGAACTATATTTATTCGTTATAACAGTAAAGTCATATAACTATCACTACAATAAAAACAGTTTTTAACGGCAATAAATATACACATTAACAAAGAGTGCTAAAGTTTTTATCGACATTAGTTAATTGCCATTGGATCTTATGTCGCTATAGGTTAAAGACATTTACAAATAATTACCGTTAAAAATACATATTTAGCGATAATTAAACTGTCACCGTTAAATTTTTCTTTTGATATAGTGTTTTTTTTTCCACATAACACTACCATATATGTTTCTTCCCCTATGTCAAAACATTGTTTAATGACTAAGGAGAGTATATCATTGCAATAAAAAATGAGAATATTGAAACCATTCAGTATATTAGTCATGGGATATGATTTCTACATGTCTAGATTAAAACTTGCAGATGAAAAGTTCAATTGACTAAGAAATTCCTCAAAAGCATAAAGACAAGTTAGTCCAGTTAGATTTAGTCGGATTTTAATATAGATATCGGACGAAAAAAGAAGAAGAAGTTAGTTGCCTTTTGCTTTGTGCAGCACTCTTGTTCATTCTGTTATGCACCATTTGTAGTGTCTATACAAAGTCCTTCTCTTCAATTATCTTTTATTTAGTGTCGTTGGTGATTATATCATTGATGTAGTTGTACTACAAACAATTCAAGAACCAACAATTTAATCACCCAAAAAAGAAAACAAATGAAGATAAATCCAAGAGCAAGAAAAATGTGATTCATATATAGTATGAATCTATGTTGTTCGAACTTTCCAAAATTATTGTCACACCCGCATCAAGATTCTCCAAAATGGACTACTTTAAAGAGTATCTTAAACACTCGTCATCAACATTTTTAAAGAGTCGGAAATATTATCTCCAAAATGGACTACTTGAGGAGTATCTGGCACACTATGTCATCAACTTTTTTAAAGAGTCCGAAAAACATAGATATAAACTAAAAATAGAACAGATAAGTTGAAGACTATGAAGAAGCAACAAAATATATACTTTGATTCAAGATTCAAATTTGGAAAAACATAACATATATACATAATATATCTGATCTATTAGCTTAGTTCTTGATAGTATTGTACAATATTTTCATCATCCAGTAACAGAAGAAGGGTCACTATTCCTATTGTTATTGTTTGGATGGTGTTGATGATAATCAAGAAGTTCAAGCTCTTTTTGCTTCAACAAAAGTACCATTCTTTCATTCTCCAATTTTTTCCTCTCATTGATTAGTTTATCCCTTTCCATTTCCCTCTCCTTCTTGCTTATAAATTTCTTCCATTTCAATCTTTGCTTTTGGAGCTCAAATGCTTGACACAAATAGCTAACATGTTGTTCTTCCAATTGTATCATTTTGGTTTTCATCCATTGCATCTTCTCAAGTGGACTCCTCCCTCTATCTTGAACTACATTAGCCAATTCAGTACTCAATTGTTGTACCACTGGTGATGAAGTTCCCAACTTTCTTTGCTTCTTTCTTGATCTTTCATCCATGTCATCGTCCTCCTCTCCGTGGCTCTGATGGTCGTGGTCGTGTCCTCTTGCACCAGACACCTCATCATCATCGTCCTCCTCATCTTCATCCTCATCCTCCTCGTCCTCGTTCTCCTCGTCATTTTCCCCACTTGCCCCTTTTGGCATTTTAGGCCCTTCTACTAAACTAGCACCAATTCTTGCATTTGTATTTTCTGATGAATGCAAACACCTCTGTTGCTGCTCTGATTGGTTTTGATGAGCTTGTGGATTAGCAACTCCACTCCCACTAGCACCACCACCATTATGACCACAACTATTATGATAAGCACACATTTCTCTAAAAAACAAGTGCTTAGAATTCAACAACTTCTTCACTTCTTCTTTCATCTTTGGTGATAAATGATCCATTGTTTCAAGCAACTTTTGATTCTCCACAACTCTACAAGAAGTACCTTTTCCAAGAATGTCATTAACTCTCTTGTACCTCTTATTCAAGTCATTGAATTTGTCTTCACATTGTTGTGGAGACACATAAAAACCCCTTTCCATCATTGCTCTAGAAACTGATTTCCATTTCCCCTTTTTTTGCAAAACCCCTACACCCCCACCTCCACCCCCACCCCCACCACCACCACTACCACCTTTCTTTTTTCCACTAGAATCATTATTGTTATTCCCTTCAGAACCAACTTCATCACCAATATAATAAACCACCATAATCAACAACCTCACCATGTTATCAGTCCACTTCATTCTTTGCCAAGGACAAGTTTTACTACCATTCCTTTTTCCATCATCAGTACTATTGTTGTCAGCACTAACACCAGGAACAGGCTCATCATCATCACTAAAATTCAAGCTTTGATTTTTAGCCTTGTTGTTACCAAATGGAAACACTTGCCTCAATGTTTGTTGTTGGTTATCAGCATTTTCTTGATGTGCAAATGAAACCATGGGGTGGTGGGGTGGGGGCTGGGGGTGAGGTGGAGGTTGTTGATGCAAGTGATGGTGAGTGTTCTGTTGAGGGATTTGATGATGCAATGACATTTCTAATCCTAACATACCAGGACCCATATTTGAATATAAACTACCAGAATCCATCTAAATGATCAACAAAAATTCAAAATCTTGAAAACCACACAAGGCAAAATCTTATGATAACCACAAAAAATCAAAACTTTCAAAACCCCACAAGGCAAAATCTTATGATAACCACAAAATTATCACTTTCACAGGAACATTCACAATCCTATGAGCACAAAATGGTACCAAAAACCAGAGGAAAAATTAGCCTAAACAACAGAAAACAAAACAACCCTGGATTCTAAAGAGAAAGTTAAGTAAACATCACCAGACTACCAAGACTTCATTTTTCACTGCATAAAGTTTCAATCTTTGAAAAAAAAAAGCAGCTAAAACTTCAAGAAAAGCAAACAAGACTTGTTTTTTATGTTTTGGGAACAATTTTGTGAGTGGGGTGGTTTGTTTTTTGAGAAGTGAAAATGAGAGAGAATAGGAAAGTTTATACAAGATTGAGCAGCTGGTTTTTTAAGCTGTGGGAGGATTCTTGGTTTTGTGATTATAGAGATAAAAACTGCCCATGGTTTTTCACTTTTCAACAAATTTGTCAGCTAAAACTTTGGTTTTCCTTTTTTTAAAATAAAGTGAGAGAGTCCCACAGAATTTTGCAAAACTATCACTTTTTTTCTATTATCTTATTGTGCTTTTGCTATGTGTTCTATTTATAGCCATTGGATGTGGATTGTGGAGTGATGATAAGGGATTGTTTGGTAAGAGATGTTTGACCATGAAATTTCTTCCCTTTTTAAAAAAAATTGAACTTCAAAAACACATTTGATTAAATTTAAAATTCAACTTGAAGTTGATATAATTTTCAAGAATTTAATAAACAACAAAACTGTGTTCCACTTCGAATTACTCACAAAAAGTTAGAAAATAACCATAATTTTCAAATCACTTATTCACATTGAAAATAAAAACTATTTTTTTTTCAAATTTTGTTATGAAACATGGGCCAAAATGTTTTTTTATACAAATTTTTTCCTTATTTTACTAACCAAACAAACCCTAAGTGAAGGAGGGCAAAATTGTAAATTTAGACTAGTTAGGCAGTTTAGAATCTTAAAAAGAAGATTTTGACCTTATTATCATAAAAGGAGATGTACAACTTGTAGTGCAAAAAGTACTAAAAAATCTAAGAGTGGTTTTATAGTGCCATCCATTTTATATAGGTGGTTTTCTTAGGTGGACATTCTAAGGTCTTCCAAGGATCAACTTGTGGGACCTACTACATAGAGATAATTTTTTATTTTTTAGTGGGGAAGGGTGGACTTGGGCTAGTTTATATCCAAGTCTGACTAGGCCCATTATTTTAAAATTTTAAAATCCAAAGTTTGTTAGAGTTCTTTTGTTGGACTTATAATTGGGCCTAAAGTTGATTGTGAATATTGAAACTTTTGAAATTTGTTTTGGAAAAATAATTATATAACTAGACATATTTCAATACCATATATACATATTTACCTTTAGTTTTAAAAAATTACATATAATACTATTTTTTTAATAATTATACCATATATTTAAAACGTTAATCAATACACAAATCTCTCAAGTATGATATTGGATAATTATCTTAAAATCTAACCTCCTTAATTAATGGAATATTAACAATTCAAATTTTATTTTCTCTCACATCACACCAATTTTTCATACCAACTGTATATCTCTCTCTCCCCCCCCCCACTCCCTACGTTCTCCATCACTTCTCCATATTCTCTCTTTCTGCATCCTCAATCTCTTATCCCAAGTTCATCACCCTATTCTCTTTCTTCATTCTCCCTCGTAGATCTTCTTTACTAAACCATCAAAAAATGAATTGAAAACGGAGCAATACAATCTGATTGTTGAGTAATACAATCTTTCTTGGGTATTTATTTATACAAATGGTGATGGTGTTTTATCGTCGAAAAAATAGGAATGGATATTACAACAAATACGGTTAAAAGAAACAGGTTATTAGAACGGAGGGAAAAAAGTTGAAAGACAAGATCCAGAGCCTTATCAGCGTTGAATTCCAGTTTCGAACTAGATGATTTTACGATTGATGTGTAGAGATACAATGTTTGTTAGACGTATCTAAATGTTATATGTATATGCCCTTCATTCATGTATCTCCATTTCTTCTATGTATATATTCTTATTTTATATTTTTGTTTATTTATTAAATGTATATGTATTTTCTATTAAATATACATGTGCTATTTTCTATCATGTATCTGAGCATGTTGTTCTATGTATTTGAGATCTTTATGTTATGATATAGTGTGTTTTCTTTAGTGTATATGAGACGGTTTTGTCATGTATTTTGTCATACTTCAATGAGATCGTTGTAGATCACACTTTTTATGAAATTACGGCAATCACAAATTCATGGTTGGCGCAGTTAGCGATAATAAAGACCTACCAAAGCCAAAATGCACATTAATCGAATCAAATTCCATTGAAAAGATTAATATCGAATCATTAGATACATACTTCATATACAAGACAAGTTTCAAATACATATTATGTATCAGATATACGTATATAACAGATACACCAAATGAAATTAGGTACATAGTACAAGATACATATTGTTCTCTAGACATGAATTTTTTTTTGAAAAAAATAATCTCAAAGCTCAAAGAAATAAATTTGAATTTCCAAAAAAAGTTGTTCACTTTGTTGTTGCTGGAAAAGAAATGGAAGAAATTAGATTTTTTTAAAATTTTTCTTTTAGAAATTGTTAGAGTAATTACACTCAAAAGTTGTTAAAAGAGTGATTTTCTCCTTAAATTAAGCATTTGTGATGCTGTAAATCCGTTTAAATTCTTAATTATCATTAATTAATCACTTAGTTAAGAAAATAAGTTGCACCTCTTTAGTTCAAATTAATAAATCATGTATCTCAATTTTTAAAATTGACGGATAATGTATCTGACGAGGATTGATACATGTATTTAAAGACAGAAATATGATATAGAAGGTAATATTTCAAATTATCGTGAATCATAATAATTATGACATAAACTAGTGGATTTATGTAGTTTGCCCTGTCTATTCTCATAGGCTTTATATTTTGGTCGCCCCAATTACTTGACTCATCGTGTGTTTTATTTTGTTTACCCCATTAATCTTCAAAATAAGTAATAAATAACGTAATATTATATATTTATTTGTATATTTTATTTAAAAACGATCTCAAAACAATAAAGGTATCTTGTATTATCTACCATGAGATAAGTTTTAAAAGTAATATTAAATCTTGTCAGAGACGCAAGCAAAAAATAATAGTAATAGAAAAATACAAATACGTAAAATCTGTCTTATTTTAATTTACACAATAATAAATATATTTATATACATCATAATCTTTGGTTAATAGACAAAATAAAAGTAAATATAAAATTATAAAATCCTAATTAGATAAGAATGAGTCCTAGTGGATAACGGTTGTCTATTTTGTCACTCTTTCGATATGGAACTTTTTTTTAAAAAAAAAATACCTTTAACTAAAATACGACGATAAAATATATTAAAATTTAAAGGATCGACAAGTGAAATTTAAGGAATGATTTATGAGGCTAAAAAATTTGCCTATTTCTGTTTCAATTTAAGTGACATTTTTTTATTTTTCGAGAGTCAAACAGTAAAGTTTGATCAAAAATTTGCGCGTGAAATCCTCATTTTTTTAAAAATGAAATTTATATATTTGTAATTACGTAAAAAGTATTATAAGTCACAATAATTGATAATTCAAAATAATTAAATGATCTATAAAAAATTACAATTAATAATAAACTTGTTTGAATTTTAAAATCTAAAAAACGTCACATAGATTGAGACAAGAGTATAATTTATCATACTAGTATTGAGATATTTTCAAATTCAGATAAAACATCATATGTCAATTGTCATGTCTAGTGATCAAAACATAAGTAGTAGTAGATTTTTTAAAAAAATTTGGGTCATTTAGCATAATCATGACAATAGTCTTTATCTTGAGAAAATAACAAATAAAATCGTACACAAACATCTATTAAGTTTTTATTTATTCCATGCATGCATATGGAAACAAATTAAAACGCACGTCTCTTCAACTTTAAAGTGTAGTTTGGTTTGAATACAAGTTATGCTGGAATTAATTTTTATTGCTTGTTTGGTTTGTCATATTCAAATTTATATTCATTACATAATTTTTAAGAATAAGTTGTTTGTTTACGATAATACCCTCCACCTTATTTATTTATTACATTTACTTTGCAAGTTTTAATTAGTTATTTTTTTTAAAAAAAAAAAATCCATCTTATTTAGCTTAAATATTTTGTGTGTGCATTTCCATGATTGTACCGTGTGTTTTTAACATTAAACTTTCATCTTATTTAACTAAAAAATAAAACTTCCATCTTATTTTAGCTTAAAAATAAATTTTTTATTTTAGTTAGCTTTAAAATAAAACTTTCATCGTATTTAGTTTAAAACTAAACATTCAACTTATTTAGCTTAAAACTAAACTTTCATTTTAAATTTGTTAAAGTAATAGAAATTTTATCATTAAAGTTATCTACATTATAATTGATATATATAATATAATTTTTAAGTGACTAGTAAACTATTTAATTAAAAATATGCAATTTAGTAGTGGAGTGAACATTTTAAAAGAAATCAAAATAGAAATAAACATAAGAATTAGGCAAATAAATTCAACTTATAATATATTCATATATAAAAATTGTATTTATAAAATATATTTTTTAATGAAAAAATATATTATCATAAGAACAACTAATAATTAAGGTTGTGAATGTTATTATAAATGTTGTGAAAAATTATGTTAATATACATGAATTTAAAGTAGTGTAAAAAAGAGAGTTTAAGGGGGGCTATTTTTGTTATTTTACCTACTTTATCCCAGGATAAGTTATCCTGGGATTACTATTCCACCTCCAGGTAAGGATAACTTATCCCAGGACTAATTGTTAATCCTGGGATAAATTATCCCAACTTTTGCAATCAAACAACGGATTAAAGGCCACTTAAAAGTTATCCCAGGATTAAATTCTTTTATTCATCACACCAAATGATCCCTAAGTTCTTATCCTTAATTAATTAGATGTTAGGTGTGTTACGTGTGAAATTATACTAATATATTATTATTATTATTGAATTATATATCATCAGGCTAAATTGACGTATCATAACATAATATAATATACATATATTATCCATTGGATTTAATCAATGTATTACATTCCATGTATGGCAGCATAACAAAATTTAACGTATCTTTATAAAAAGAACTTATATTGATAGGGAAATAACATATTGTACCATCATTTCATTATAACTTATCATGAATATCCAATAGGACCACTATTTGAAGCATAATTTTTTTTTAATCGTCTTTTCACATCGATTCATTAGAAGTCTTCAATTTGAGTTCAAATATTAATATTGAAGCGAATAAATTATGTTTTCCTCACTATCAAACAAAGAGTAGGCAATATATATGGGATGATACATTGGACGGGTGTTCGAAAGAACTTAATAATTTGATCAAAATCACGTCTAAGCTAAAATTCAAAATTTATATACTTAAAAATTCTAAATCTGTGCGCCTCTAATATATGACTCCGAACTACCACAAGTTATATTGTTGGAATGGTATTAATAACCTTCATTTTTATTATAGATATCATATTTGAGTAATAGAAATAAAATGTTTTAGTAAAAAATACATATTTTAATACAAAAATAAAATAACCCAATATAAATTTGGATTAATCAAACCT
>JAJOOS010006108.1:0-10002 GCA_029582725.1 Solanum chiquidenum | reverse complement strand
ATGATGATGATTTTCTTCTTTATTAAACCCTAATCTTATCCTTTGAAATAGAAAAGAGAAGAAAATTTACCTTGTATTAGAAGCTACTGATTGAAAAGAAAAACACAACAAACTCAAAGAAGATTTGATGATTTTGAAGATGCAGAAGAATTTTTTTTTTTTTGAAAAAAAAAGTCCCGTTCTTGGATTTCAACGTTCCCCTGTAACTTCAGTTTTAAAAAGAAAATTGAATAAGTTAAAAGGCTTTTTTCATTCTTAATATGCTTCACAATTTAAAATAAAGTCTCCTAAGTTTTAAAAATACTAATTTGGTCCAATATATTAATTAAGAGTTAAATTAAATTGAGGAAGAGATGAAGAGGCCCCACTTGTCCCTTTTTTTTAATTGGAGACTTGTGAGGCATTCTTACCTCATTTTTCCGGTATCAAGTGTATCGATATTTACAAAATAAATACATTGAAACTCCAAGTGAAAATTTCAAAATAAAGAATCTTATATGACCAAGATAATTTATCAAGTCAAAAAAGAATGAATACCAATAAACCAATAAAATTATATGTTTTTCACTTTTATTTTTTAAATTATTATTTTTTAAAATCTGTTTTGTATTATTGTACTCACTATATATCACTTTGTAAATTTATATGTTACAGGCTTAATGTTATTATTATATAGAACTAATAAATTGAAGAAAAAAAATAGAGTGATGGATAAAGAAGAATTCTTACCAAACAATTTCATGTCATTTGTTAAGTTTAGGATAATGTTTCGAAAAAAATTGAAACTATCAAGTCACTGAAATAATATTCTTTAATGATATTAATATTTTACTTAATTTTCTTTTTCGAAGAATGAAGGAACACCAAAAATTTATCTGTTTTAACTTATTAATATGGAAAATTATCATGATAAACTTTGAGTATATAGATCGGTATTCATAATTTAAATAATTTTATATATATATATCGAAGTTATTTGTGTTCACATCGATATGATATATGTAGTCATTAAATTTTATAATTTAATTTAATTTTTTTTAAATTTTACTGTGTTTGCAATTGTTTAGTGAATGACTTGTAAATAAGATGATTAGAAGTAATGAAAATTTTGGAATTATCTTAATGTGGTTAAAAGCCCGTAACCTTATATTTTTAAATTCGATTCTCTAACATATTAATATTAAAAAAAAGTATGCAATACCAATATTTGCACTCTTTGCTTTGTTTGAAGGTATAGTTCCTCAAATAAAAAAAATTATTTATTCTTATTTAAACAAATTTTCATATCTTTATTTCAATATTATACTACACTATTATATCACTTCTTAGACAAATTAAAATATTTCAGACATTAAATAAATTAGTTGATATTTTTAATTGACTTAGAAATCTAAATATGTTATATTATTTATTTATACAAAGAAAAATAATGAAACTCTCTCTCCTTACATTCTCAACTGTTTATTTGAATAAAAAAAAATTAAAAAATTATTTAAATTTATTATGAGAAAAATTTACATTATAATAAGCAAAATCATGAGGTGAATTAGACTATAAGATCATATAACTAAAGTATTAAAAAGATAAAATTAAAAACCTAAAATTTTGATTATTAATTAAATTAAAATAAAGTTAATGTGATGGTTTTTAGGTTTGCTTTTAAATTCCAGAAAAACAACAATATCCATTTTTAATATAATAATTATAATTATAATTTTTTTTATTAATATAAACCGTGCATCGCGCGGGTATGTATACTAGTATTATATTGTTGGGTGATGTATACTTCATTTCAAATCGATTGAATTGTTGAGACATTTTTCATTTTTCAAATTAACTTAATTGTTCAATCTTCAATACTAATTTTAGAATATTCTTTTAATTTTACCCTTCAATAATTAGTATTGGAATTAGTAATTATAATTAATATTTAGTTAATTACCACTCGCGACCAACATTCAGTGACAATTACGTGGGGTGAGGTTTCGGGTTTGTATAATTCGAACATTTGGAATTTGTATAATTGTTAAAAGTTTAGATGTTTGTGTTTGTATAAATTCGTTATTTCGAATTTATACAAAATAGCTCAATCATACAAATGTGCCCACGAATTATATAAACTCGCGAATTATACAAACTCACGAATATACAAACGAGACAGCTTAAACTGTAGTTACAATCCGTAAGTATGCAAACTATAGCTGAAGCATAATTAAGTTTATTATTGTGGCTATTTGTGAAATTTTTCCTAAATAATAAGGGTGTTAAATGGGCGGATTGGGTTGAAATTTGGGATATTAAAAAGGGCAAACTACATAAATCCCTCTACTTTACATTCTAATTACTAGAATTCACGATAGTTTCAAAAATTACTTCTTATACCATATTTCTTCCTTTGGATACATGTATCATTACTCACTAGATACATGTATCCCACGGTTCTAAAAATCGAGATACGTGTTTAATTAATTCATGGACAATTAATTCTAGAAATATTAATCAAATCTCTTAATATAAGGCGGAAATCAAGGAGTGTATCTATGTTTAATTTATTTTATTTTATTACTCTTTGAAATAATAAATTCATTAATATTATTAATAAAAGATAAAAACATGTATATCTTGGTTATGAAATTTGATTAACTTCAACTTATTACTCTTAAAATAATAAATTCAGTAATTTGATGTATCTATTATAAATATATGATGTATCCAATAAAAATAAACATTTAGATACATGATTGAACGGTATCTAGTATTAATTTCATGTATCTATTTACATTATCTAACATTAAATTCACGTATCTATTTATATGTATCTAGTATTAATTTGATGTATCAAGTATCAATTTAATACGTTATATCAAAAAACATGTATCTCGAATACATATTGGTAAGCATATACATCTAATCATGTGTATCTAAATATGAAATGTAACTGAAACACAGGAATTTAGGAAAAAAATCACAACGGTAGAGTATTTGTCATGTCATTAATCCAAAAAAGATATTCAAAATTAATACCCAAGAAAGATTAGATACATGCATACTTAATAAGATAAATTGATAAAAACTAGATACATATAATCGTATCTCAATTATGTGTCAGATACATCAATAATATGTCAAAAAGATGCGTAAATCTCCACTTATTGAAACTTTCTGATTACGTTCATGGCTGGTCAGGGCATCTCATTGTGGCGGTGTTTGCTTCACTTTTTAATTTGCCGATGTTGTTCATTGCTCACTGCACTTAGATCCAACTGACCTCCGTCAGATCTACCAAAAATTCAACATGAACACTCCTCCAATTGGGCCTTTCGACCTCTTAATCGCATCTGTCGTTGATGCGATCTTCAGATAGTAACAATTTGAAAATGAAAAGTTAATAGATTAATTATATGAATAGGCATGGATACATTTAATTTAAAGAGGGTAAGAAACAAAAAAATTGATGAATAACTTGTACATAACTTCTGGTTGATTGCGGCAGAAACAATTTTAGGAGTAAAAATCTTGACTAAACGTTAATTAGCAGGGTTGGGGGAGATATTGAAAGGGTTGGAGATTGGTTGTTATTAAACATTAAATGTGAAATTTAAATATAAAAATAATTAATCAATCCTAATTTTAAGGGATGTAGGTTCTTTGATTGTATCTTTAAAATATATGGTATAAAATATTAAAAGTGGTAATATATGTAATTATTTGAAAGTAGAGGTAAAATTAGTATATACGGTAATGATGTATGTATAGTTAGGTAGTTTTTTCATATTAAAATGGGTTGAAATAAATTGAGTTGGGTCCAGATTCACTCAAGTTTACTTTGGACTTGACCCGCTTAATCTCAATAATTTTAATATATTATTATTTAAGTTTTATGACCACAATTTAAATTTCAACTCAATTTTTTTTAAAAAAAAGTTACAAATCTCTCTCTATAAAGGAGGATATGAAAAAACTGATGTGACATACTTCTTTGATCAGGATTTCTAATTATCTTTTTTCCCTGACTTTTGAGATTTTTATATTTATTTTATGATTTAAAATATTACATTAAATTAATGATGATCTATTTATATTATTCCTTCAATTAATTGTAGTAATTATAGAAAATTGGTTGGTTTCTTCTTCATTGATCCATATTCCATAACCGTTATTTTTCTTTCTTTATTTAGACCTCATTATGTGATCATCATTTAATTTATTAATAATCAACTTTATTATTCAGTTTTTTTCACCTTTTTAATAAACTCATATTTAGGATTATGCAGTAGTTATGGAATTTAAAAGGTAAGTTTCATTGCAAATTAATAAATGCAAAAATGTGAAAAGTCATTATTATATTTAATTGCATTTACCATATTGGTTATTATGCTTTGTAGTTACATTATATTTGGACATATAAATCTAAGAAACATTGCAAATGATGGAGAAGCTCAGTTAATATTGGGTGATGGTGATATTTCACTAATTAATTTTAAAGGGGAGATTATCTATTTCCTTTTATATGAATCGATGGTAAGAAACTATCTTCTTTTATTTATGCATTTTTCAAAAATTTTTTATTAAAAGACATGAGTGTTTATGAAATGTGAAGCCTAAACTATGATTTTACATTTTGTAGGAGGAAGTGTTACTTGGAGTCTCAAATCTATTTTCTTTTATATATATGAATTGATGGTAAGAATATCTATCTTCTTTTATTTATACATTTTTCAAAAGAAATTTACTAAAAGACATGAGATTTTTATGAAATGTGAACCCTGAATGATGATTTTATATTTTGTAGGAAAAAGTGTTACTTGGAGTCTCAACCTAAAAAGGTTACTAAAAAATGCACACACGCGCGCGCGCACATATATATATATATATATATGGACATTGAAAAGTTGATGTGTCATACCTCTTTGGCCAGGAGCTCTAATTATTATTTTTCTCGGATTTTTGGAAATTTTCTCTTATAATAGGATTTAAATATTACATTAAATTAATGGTGATTTATTCATATTATTCCTCATTAATGAGGGAGTTGTACGCGATTTAATTCTTAACATGAAACTGAAAGCTACAATTCTGAAAAGTGAACATATGATCATTATTAAAAGAGTCGCAACCTAATTTTAGGAAAAACTAGAAAACCAATTAAAAATGTCTACGAAACCATAAGATTCTAGGTAAGGGGTTCAGGTTATTCCGAAGGAAAGGGGTTAGACATCCTTCTAAATCCACAACTGTGGGTCCCGACTGAATTCATTTTTTCAAATTGAGGAGGAAAATAAAATGATGTACAAATAAAACAAACATACAATATACACAAGTAATAAAATAAAATAATATAAGAAACAACCTAAATTTGCCTATCGTCAATAATATACGATAATGAATCAAAATATTGTTCGAACCTTGTTCGAATAGCTTCAATGTGAAGCAGCTCCGGGTACCTGTAAAGACACTTAGTAAAAGTCTTAGTACTAAATAAATATGAATGAAAATAAATAAATTAATAGTAACTTAAAAATAAAAAGTCGTCTTATTAACATGGGAGACCTTGGAAATCGGCAATAATTTCTTCATCAGCCAATTTGACATTTACTAATAGAGATCAATTTAACAAAGAACCAAAAGAAACAAAAATAATAATTAAGATAGCAAATAGTCTAAATTAATCCTAAATGTGGTTCTAACATTTTTAACAAAAGTTTTGCAAATATTTTCTATTAAATTAACAACAAATTACAGTGACCAAAGAACATGGACATTCATCAACAATATTATATTAAAATAATGAAGATTTGAAGCAACATTGATAGCCACCAAATGTAGGCAACAACAAACAAAACTTATATATCCACCATAACAAATAATAATAATAATAATAATAATAATAAACATGATAAAAAGTAGTAATAACTAAACAATAATAACAATCATAATAATAGAATAATAATAAAAGGCAACAACAGTAGTATTATAATAAAACTAATAGTAATATATACGATTTAACAAATAGTAAACTTTAACAAATCACCATACGATACATTTATCAAACAAAACAAAACTAAACACATAAGTGTACTCATCCAAACAACATAACAACAATAAAATTAGTCTAATAAAAAATAGAATATCAAAGGTGGTGATTCCATCAAAAATCCAAAATTTCTCAAAATTATAAAAAATGAATAACATTAACCATAAGAACCACAGTATCACAAAACAAACATAGAAATAATATAAAAATGAAGCAACACAGTCAATAAAAATATATAAATAAATACTACAACATCCTAAAACAAAACCAAGCAAATTTGTAAGAAATTAGAACTAAAATAAAAAATAAACCTCTATTGACAGTCCTATTTTTGGATTTCACCGGAACGAAGCTGTTGTTGTCGTTGTTGGTTGGAGTTTAATGGAACTTGAAGCTCTAGTTCGCCGGAATGTGCATATTTGAACACCTACAAAACAAGCAAAATATCGCAAAAGGGGAAAGGGGAAGGGACTAGCGGCGGCTTGAGTCTGCTTTGCTCCGTGTTACTTCGCCGGTGGAGCTCGTAGCTCGCGAGGATGGGTGTTATTCGCTAGTAAGGATAGAAAAACGAGGGGATCGTTAGGTCTGGTTGCGGTGGCTGATCTGGGTTGTTTGGTTGCCGGAAAAACGGAAAAAGGGAGGGGTTTTGGAGGTGGTGGACTCGTGGGGTTTCTGGTGGATTTGGGGCTGTTTGGTGGTTGTTCTTGGCGGCCTTTTGGTGGTTTGGAGATCTATTTTGGGTGTGGGTTTTTGGTTGTTGTTCGATTTGGTGGGTGGTGTTCCGGCGAGGTTTCGCCGGAAAAAGGAGAAGAGGGAGATGGGTGCGTTTGGTTTGCTATTGTGTTGTTGTTTGGTAGCTGTTTGTTTGATGTTACAGAGGAGCTTGCTGGAAATGGCAAATGAAAAGGAGAAAATGGGTGTGGGGGTCTTTTGTTTGGCCGGAGCTTCACCGGATTCCGGGGTGGTGGTGGCCGGAAACCCCTTATGTGAATAAAAATATAAAAGTTTATAACCCTATTCTAAAAAATAAATTCATCACCCCTATTTTTTAACCTAACTAAAACTTATATAGAGAATAATTGTTAAATAGGCCCAATTTGTAGGCTTGAGAATGTGGCCAAAATTATCGATCAAATAAAATATCTGTATTTGAATAAATTTTTAGACCGTGCAAAATATCAGAAATGAATATATTAACAAATATACATAATAAAATCAATATTAAAAAATATAATAAACGTAACTAATGACATGTAAAAAAAATGTAATTTTAAAATTAATTAATAAAAAAAAATCCTAAATTTTGATAAATAAGGACAGTTATCGATAAACTTATTCAAAATTATAAAAAAAATGCATTTTAAACTATTAAATAAATAAAACTTAAAAGTTATGAATTTTGAAAATGTTAGGCCAAAATTGGGTGTCAACACTACTGATATCTCTGCTCCTAAAAATTCTTTTACTTTCCTTTTATTATTTACGTTTTTGTTATAGCTTTTTTTTAAAAATATTAACGTTTTTGTTAGAAAATGTAGCAATTAATGTAGTAATTATAGAAAACTAATGGTGATCTATTTATATTATTCCTCACTATTTATCTTTTCTACTAAAGTTCTTTTACCTTTTTTGTATTGCTTACGTTGTTTCTGTTATAAGGAAATGTATAGTAATTATGGGATTTAAAAGTTAAGTTCATTGCTAATTAATAAATACTAAAATGTGAAAGGTCATTATATTTAATGGCATTTACCATCCAAATCAGTATGCTTTGTAGTTACATCATATATGGGCATATAAATATAAGAAACATTTCAAATGATCAAGAAGATCAGTACAACGTAGGGTGATGGTGATATTATATTAGGCTATTTTTAAAGGTGAGATTATCTATTTACTTTTATATCAATTGATGATAAGAATATTTAACTTCTTTCTATATGCATTTTTCAAAAAGGAAGTTACAAAAGACCAGGGGCGGCTCAACGTAATTGAGGGCCTAAGCAAAATTTCAATTGACGCCTAACAAATTTCATACATATAAATTTATTTTTCTAACTATTTAGATGCAAATTATTATTTAATTTTTTTTATAGATAATTTTTTCTAGTACTTTTTTTTATTTATAATTATTAGTTTTAAGTAAGATTTTATCAATTCAACATTGAAAAATATTGTTTTATTGAAGCAATCATTATATGAATTGTTAACACAATTCTATAAATAATAAGTTGATAAACTTTAAGCAAAAATGAGTTTCAAAAAATAAATAATGTGAATGTTAGCAAAGAAATGTAATAAAAAATATATACTATATACTTTTTATTATAAATATTATTTTTTTTAATAAAAAAATAACACATAATTTATTCTTGGTAAAAATTTGAGGCCTTCCAAAATTGGGGGCCTAAGGCATGTGCCTTAATTTTTATAAGGTAGAGCCGCCCCCGCAAAAGGCATGAGTGTTTACGATATGTGACCTTGAATTATGATTTTATATTTTGTAGGAGGAAGTGTTACTTGAGGTCTGAGGGTGATGGTGATATTATGCAGGCTATTTTTAAAGGTGAGATTATCTATTTTCTTTCATATCAATTTTTTATGAGAATATCTAACTTCTTTTTTATATGCATTTTTCAAAAGGAAATTATAAAAGACATAAGTAATTACGACATGTGAATCCTGAATTATAATTTTATATTTTGCAGGAGGAAGTGTTACTTGGAGTCTGAATCTAAAAGACTCATTTTGAAAGCCAAAAGAAGTGATAACATCTATTTTCTTTTCTATATACATTTATTAAAATGAGCATGTGAACTATAAACTATGATTTTATATTTTTGTAAGAACAAATGTAAATTGAGGTTTGAAGTTTAAAGGAAACGTTTTAGAAACCAATACGAAAAGATTGCTAAAAAATTCACATAGAAAAAGTGGTTGTTCGTTAATTATTTTATGAAGTGTTAATTCTTTTAATTATGCATTTATCTTTTATCTTTTGTAAATGATAGAGAAAAAAGGAAGTAAAAAGAGAACAAGACATCACAGAATGTTTACTTCAATATTTTTTTAATGTATAATTTCATAGGGCACAATGGATATGATCATAATGAGAAAATTGAATGGGCATTTCGCCACATTTCATCGTAAAATTTGAATAAAATTATTGTTATTTTTAAAATGAAAAATAATTTATGAAAATTGGAGTTATATATAATACAAATTTTACTCCTTTTGACTTTCTATCAATAATCTATAGGAAAAACATATTTTTGTTGGTCAAATATATTTTTCGAAGTTGAACTCTAAAAAAAATAAAAAATCATAATCAAATACCTCCTTAGTAATTTATGATTGAATAGGCATGAGTCTTTTGATTTTTATTTTTTGTTTTTTCAAGTTTAAACAACTACAATTTTTTTACGATCGCGCGATGCGCGAGTTAATTCACTAGTTGATAGATAAATCTTAAAAGTTATAAAATAGATAGTAATTCATACCTTCAATATACGATATGTTACATCAATGCACATAAAGAATCTTAAAACGAGTTGAAATTGAAGATGAAATTGGACTCGATTGAAGATTCTATTTTTTTTTTTGATGAAGTAAGTTGTTTCATTACCGGCATCAAGAAGATGCAAAGAGTACAAAAGTAGATATGCTAGCTCCGTTACATGACAACAGTTAAGACACGGGAGCCAGCCACAAATTCAAAAAATCTAGAGGAGACTTAAAACATGACTATGTCTGGCCTAGAGTTAATGAGCTAACAAAATCTAAGAAAGCAGTAGAACTATTCACATAAGACTGGTTGGACCAACAAAATAGACTGAACAAACATTTGGCTTTGAGTGAATGGTTAGGAGTTGAAATTCCATCAAAACACCGCTGATTCCTTTCTGTCCATAGGCACCAAAAAATACATGCTGGAATCATTCTCCAGGTGTTCTTGATGGCCCTATCAA
>JAJOOS010006107.1:0-28912 GCA_029582725.1 Solanum chiquidenum | reverse complement strand
ATCTAAATAAAACGTCAAGGGTTAAGACTTAAAACAATTAAAAAATTCTCAGAAGTTCGAAACTCTTACACGCATGTCAAATTCTAACATAAATCATAGTCTAATTACGTATGTAAATATATCTTTATCACTAATGTATTTCTAATTACTACTAATCTTTATTCTCCATGTCTAAATCTTAGTTAATAGTTCACTTGTCTTTCTCATTATATGTGATTCTGTTTGACTGAACATAAAATTTAAAATACAATTTTAATTTATAGATAGTATATTGTTTATGATAAAATATTAAAATACTAGTCTAAAAAGAAAGAAAAATGACAAAAATGACCCTAATATTATATGACTTAACAGTTTACAGCCCGTTGAAAAAAATAAAAAGTGGATTAAAAGAATTAAAAGGCAATATTTTGTTGGATAATAAAAGGTTCTTTTGGTCCAAAAGAAAATTTATGCAATTGGTCATTGGGCCAAAATGACCGTTAATAATCCTTTTGGTATTATTTTTTTGTTTTTTAATAATCGTGGTGTTTAGATTCGTTTGTGCTTTCCAGCACGGGTATCGGGTGACTTGAACGTTAAAAGTTTGCACAAATAGAAAGAAATAACCTAGTATTTTCTTATTTCTGCAGAAATTTGAATCCAAAACTTCAAAGGTGAATATGAAATTTAAGCTTTATGGATTCAATTTCTTAAATTATGAGTTCATATCTACTATTTGTTGTAATTTTTGTGAAACCACGCTAAAAGTATTGAGTTCAAATGATCACATTATTGCTCTGCATCAGCTTCTACAAGACTTCTACAAGACTTTATAATTCTCAATTTACTTTATGAACGTAGAATTTTTTTTTGAAAGAAACTAGTAAAAAATAATGGCACGTAAAATAAAACATAAAAATCACTTTATTTTTTGGGGGTCCACCAATATGATGAATTTGAATATTTGAATAGTGAGTATTGTAAACATAAAAAGTGCAAATTATTGTTTTATTTCTAAAACCAAAAAAAAAAAGTTTTCTTCCGTTGTATCATCTTTTTATGTATCTTTTTCCATGTTTTTCTCTGTCTTTGTCTCTTTGAATTTGGTATATACATAGAGCCTATAAGTTTTTTTTCTTTGAATAAATTATTTTTAAAAATTTGTCCAAGTTAATAAATTCGATTTCAAGGTTCGAGTTCAATTTTTGAATATAAAAAAACAATCAGGTTAGAAATTATTAATTTTCTTAAGTAAGTCTTACACCGACCAAATTTAGATTAGTTGCTTAATATGAGTATCGAGTACCGAATGAAAACAAAAAAAAACAAGGAAAAACATCATAGGTTACAATCAGCGGTTATCTTGATTTAAAAATATTTAACGACAATTGAGTTGATGTCATTACAATTTGCATATGAAGTCGCTAAAGCCTTTAGAAACATTTATATAAAGTGTTAGTTATAAATATTCACATTTATTGTTGCCACTAAATATAATAAACTGACAATTATATTATTTGCCACTAAATAATTGGTATGAAATCTTTTGTTTTTTTGTAGCTTTTTTATATAACAAGACTATAATACAAATTAGAGTATGATAGATTTATTGTTTGTATTGAAATTTTACTAATTAAATGCATTAATATTTACTTAATTATGGATATTATATATATGTTCAAAAGAGTAAGCAACATTATTTACCATTCAACTTGAAAATATTCACGACTCTAATTAATCAATAAATTATATACATTAAGAGTATTCTAAATTTACTCATTTTGTATTTTATTATTCAATATTTGAAACTAACTCGTCAGACTAAATCCATTGCTTTATGATGGATGGATCCAACCGTCCCATTACATTTCTTAGTGAGATAATAAAAACAGATTTTGACGATAAGTTACATGAATTGAAGTTTATGAAATTGTTGATAGTTCGTGAAAAAAAATATTATTTTCACAATTCCTTAAATTTGAGGTAGCAAAAGACATATTTTGATGTAATTAATGATTGAAGATATAATTAGACAAATTCACCTAATTTAACCACGAATTAAGGCGATTAATTATGTCTACCACGAGTGCAAAGCTTTTTATAGACATAATTAGACAGATACCTAATTTTTTTATGTTTTTGAGTAAAAACAAGTGGTCCCTTTTAGTACTTTTATAATTTATCATAATATTTATATAAGTAAGAAATATACAAAGAAAAATTATTTTTGGGCTAAATGGGGACTATTAAGTCATTTCATATGAATGGTGGGGGTATTATCGACACTTCCTACTTATTTTGTTTATGGCTATCAATGGCTCTTTTGAGTTTAAATATGGAGAAGATCATGCAAATTGATTAAATAATTAATAAATAAAAAATTAAGCGATACATGACACTTTTAAATTGGTTAATGGCAGTGAAAACACTGCATCACACGCCTCATGTGTCTGGTCACAATCCAGACGAGGGAATGAGTCAAAATGACCCATTTACAAAGATATTAAAAAGTTTTGTGGAGTGACAAGACACTTCAAAGTTTAGGTGTCTTTATGAAAATACGGTGCAACTTCAATGGTATCTTTATGTATTTTCTCTTTTTTTTAACCTATGGTAGTGCAATGAAGCACCGGAACTACATATTTTCTTGGTCGAGCTCATCGTACCAGACATATTTAGTACGATTTATTTTTTCTTGAGGTTTATAGGTTATTATACTAGAGTAAAATTTACTTTGTATCGATTAAAGAATAGTGATTTCGAATTCTCTGGTTAACAAAACAAGAGAAGTAATAAGGTTTAATTTCTTCTCAAAAGAACATATATTATTTCATCCCATTTTAATTATCTTTTTAATCTCTCTTTTTTTTTTACGTCCTTTAAGGTAAATAATAAATTCAAGATAAGTATAGTTTATTAAGCTATCCATATTTATTACATACTCTCTCTTTTTTAAAGATTTGAGCACTATTAAAAAAAAACACTTCTTTAATATTGAGGGTATAGTTTTAAATAGTTGTCAATATTAATCTTCAACTTCTCTAGCGGTCATTATTCATAAATATTTTTTTAATCTAAAGCGATACCTTTGAAATAAATTTATTGTGCTTTATCATGGGATACCTTACTACTAATATCTAAGTTTGATATATTTTTATTTTTTTTAATCTTGATTGCAATTTTATGAACTAATTATATGTTTCTCTTTTTGGTTTCCAACATAGTGCTTGTTATTTGTTTTGTGGAACAATTAATTTAAATTTGTATAAAATAATATCCATAAAGTTTGAAGGGCATTCTATCAGAAGTGATTATGTTTTCAAATATAAATCCAAAATATTTAATTTAAAAATAAAAAAAATACTTATCATTTCATTGTAATATATGTCATAATTATTTTGATTGCTTTTAAAATGAACCATCTCAAATTTAAATTAATCAAATCAATCAGTTTTGAGCACAATATCACTTATATTATTTTCTAAAAAAAATCCAAGATAAGACGATGAACATGTAAAAATAATATTTTTTTCCTTCACCTTTAATTAGAGGTCTCGAATTTAACTAGTGATTTTCAAATGTTTTAATTAATCGAACTAGTGATTTTCGAATATTTTAATTAATCACTCTATTCTTTTCAAAAGAAAGAGAAAAATACAAGTGCATTGGATGGTTTAACTACAATATGACTTTGTTATCAAATATTCTTGAATTTGACACATTTTCTTGATGACACAATTGAAAGTTACAAGTCTTTTTTGGTAATAAGCTAAATCATTCTCCAATTTAAAATTCCTAAAATAAAAGGTCACATCTTAACCACCCCAAGTGAAGGGGAATTTTGCACCATAGTTGGTATATGTCACACTTTGATTGTTTTTCTTAGTGTTCAAATGGATAAGTATGATTATTGGAGTGATAAATATTTTTTTATTCTTAATCATATGTCTTGTATTTGAATTTTAAAAATTGAATCATCTTTAATAAAAATTGTTTCTTCAAACAAAAAATTCTAATATGAATTCAAATCAATCAGAATCTAAATTAAACGTCGAATAATTAAAAAAAAAGGAGAGAGGATAAGTATGAATAAGTGAGAGTTTCATTAGAGTGCTGACAAATGTAAGATATATATATATTATTTTTTCTTAATTTTTTTTATATATTTCAAATTTTGTAAGTGAAAATTTTGATTCCGCCGTTTGGACCAGGCACATGTGTTAGGACATTAAAATATTATTCTTCCTTGGATCTCCAACTACTTTAACAGAACCAGGTACCTTCCTACACAATACAAGTTGTCATTCATTAGTACATTAAAATAAAGGTTTCATTTATACCAAAATAATAAATAAACAATTAATAATTCAACTAAAGATATTAATATGACCTGCAAAAGAAATAAACCAAGTGTTAAAGAGTAGATAAGATCTATACATGATTAGGTCATATAATTATTGGATTAGGAATATTAATTCTTCATCATTATACTCCGAGTCCCTTTAATTAAACAATGCGAGTCATATGATTAGTCAAGTTTTGGTTTAAGTGAGTTGATTTGACAAAAATTTGAAGTTAAAATAACTTATTTCGGAAATATAATTTGTTACGTTTTGCTTCTAGATAGTTAATTTGATTAATTATTAAAATTAAGATGAATTATATTGGTAATATGATTTGTTACGTTTTGCTTCTAGATAGTCAATTTCGACTAATCTTCAAAGTTAAAAATAAAATATATTAATAATATAATATGTTACGTTTTGCTTCTAGTTAGTTAATTTGATTAATTTTTAAAGTTAAGATGAATTATATTGGTAATATGGTTTGTTACGTTTTTCTTGTAGACAGTCAATTTCGACTAATCTTCAAAGTTAAAAATGAAATATATTAATAATATAATTTGTTACGTTTTGCTTCTAAAGAATCAATTTGTCTAATGGTTAAAACTAAAATGAATTATATTTTAAAATTAAAATTTAGATATTCAAAATTATTTTTAAAAATAATTAAATTGTAATTTTTTTCATATTAATATAGTGAAATATATATCATAAATTGATGATTAAAGTTGATGTAGTTGAAATCTCAAGAAGTTAAGAGTACCAAGTATTTTGGGACGGATTGAAGAGCAACTTTCATATAATTTTCATATTTTATTTTATGTTAAAATATTTAGAAAAGCTATACTTAAGTTCACAATCAATTAAATATTTTAATTTCAATACTCCAAACCCCTTCACATTAATTGGAAAGAGGGAGTATTAGAAAATGGAAAATAAATATATATTATATTTAAATTTATTTTCCACCAAATATTTAATTCTAATATGGATGCTCAATGTATTTTGAATTTGCAAATACTTTTACAGTAGAAGTAAAATATTTTATAACAAAAATGACTCTATTATCATATTTGAATTCAAGATTTTTTTGTCTAAAAATAAAGAATTATTCACTACTCCATCCGAATTCTTATTTATTATTATTATTATCAATTAATATCTTATATAAATTTATAAATATTTTCTAACAGAAATGACTCTATGACCAAATTTGACTTTGAGATTTTTGACCAAAAATAAGCTTACTTCTGAAGACTCTTTGTTATTATTATATCAATTAGTATCTCATATAAATTTATAAACATCTTCTAACAAAAATGACTTTCTCACAAATTTGAATGCAATATTTTTGATTAAAATAAAAGATTATTTACTACTTCAATACGACTCTTATTTATTATTAGATCGATTAATATCTTATGTAAGATTTATAAACACCTTATGACAAAAGAGTCACTATGATCAGATTTAAATTTGAAATTGTTGCCTAAAAATAAAAGATTACTTACTTTTTTACTGTGACATAAATTTACTATTATATAAATTAGTATCTGGTAGAAATTTATAAATACCTTCTAACAATAGTGACTCATAAATTAGATTTAAATTCGAGATCTTTGACTAAATTTAAAGGATTACTTATTACTCTGTCACAATTCTTATTTATTATTGTATCAATTAATAACCTATAAAAAAAAACACCTCCTAATAAAAGTGACTCCATGACCATATTTGAATTCAAGGTTTTAACTAACTTACTATTTCATTGCAACTCTTATTTATTATCATATCAACTAGTATAAAAACCCTCTAACAAAAGTGGTTCCATGAGCAGATTCAAATTTGAGACTTTTAACTGAAAATATAGAATTACTTACTACTCCATCGCGACTCTTATTTATTATCATATCAATAAGTATCCTATACAAAATTATAAACATCTTCTAATAAAAATGATTCCATGACCAAATTCAAATTCAAACTTTCTAACTAAAAATAATAATCTATTTACTACTCAACCGTAACTTTTATTTACGATATTATCAATTAGTATAAACACCTTTCTAACAAAAAAATGGCTCTATTATCAGATTCAGATTCAAAAATTTTGACAAAAAATATAAGATTACTTACTACTATACTGCGACTCTTATTTGTTATCATATCAATTAGTATCCTATCAAAATTTATAAACATCTCCTAATAAAAATGACTCCATAACCAGACTCGTATTTGAGGTTTTTGACTAAGAATAAAAATTTACTTACTATTTCATCACAATTCTTATTTATCATCATATCAATCAGTATAAACACCTTCCAACAAAAGTGGCTCCATGATCATATTCGAGTTCAAAGACTTTTGGTTGAAAATATAAAAATTACTTACTACTTTACCGTGACTCTTAATTACTATCATACCGATTAGTATCCTATAGAATTTTAATAAATACTTTCTAATAAAAGTGACTTCATTCGAAAATCTTAACTAAAATAATAAATTTACTTACTACTTCATCGCAACTCTTATTTATTATCACACATATCATTTAATATCCTAAACACATTTTATAAAGAGGAAAACATCTAGAAAGTGCCATGGTAGAGGAGCCAAATCCAACTAAGCTAATCTTCTTCTATTCCCCTTTTGCTTCTCTATAACACTAAAAAACTAGAAAAAAAATTAAAGTTTTTGATTCCAAAACAAGAGCTCTATTATAAACTAATCCCCTTCTTTCTATAGTATAGTTTCTCTCTCTTTTTTCTCCTCAAACTCTACTAAATTCTCCCTACTCCCCTATAGAGTTTTTCATATAAAGAATTGAAGTGCTTCCATAAAATAGGGAGAAGAAAAATGAGAATGTATTGAAAGTGATGATGATATTAATATCTCACCTTCCAAAAACCAACCTTTGCTTGAATCCAACTCTACTCAAACCCCATTTCTACTAATCTACCAAACTATCATAAAGAGGGGTTTACTCAAATTTTCTTTAAAAGTATCCACCAAACTTTTCTTGCTTCTTGTTCTACAATTAAAACCCACCAAGAAAAATCCAATCTTTACATAAAAATCCAATCTTTAAATAAAAAAAAAGGAATTTTTTTTGTGGGTTTCTTGAAAATGATTGAAATTATAAGATAGGAGCTTTTCTTGATTTGTTGTACCAAAAAAATCCAAACTTTTTTATTGTGGGTTTCTTGAAAATGACTGAAAATTTAAGGTAGGAGCTTTTCTTGATTTGTTGTACCATTAAAAATTTAAAACCCACAAAACAAATCCAATTTTTTTTATTGTGGGTTTGTTGAAAATGACTGAAATTATACAACCCCAACATGATGAGTTACCTTCATCTTCAAGCTCCATTAGTATACTACCATGTTTAGTAGCTAGAGATAATGATGGGTCTCACCAAGAGAGTCTAATTAGTGGACCCAATTTGTATTCTGTTGTAGATGTATACAGAGGGGGAAATAATACTGAGGTACAAGTAAGAGGAGTTAGTATTTCTGGTAGAAAAAGAGAGAGAAAAAGGAGAGAAAGAGAAGAAGTGGGAGATCAGCTGTCTTTGTTAACACTTTGTTTAACTGGTTTTAGGAAATCTTTGGTTGCTTGTAAGAGCAATTTTGATATTAGTGGTGTTGGTGTTGAAGAGCTGCTTTCTTCTTCTTGTTCTGGTTTTAGTTCTAGTTCTAGTTCTGCTAATTCATCAATGGAGATTAGTTGGCCTAGTAATGTCAGACATGTTGCTCATGTCACTTTTGATAGGTTTAATGGATTTCTTGGACTTCCTGTTGAGTTTGAACCTGAAGTACCTAGAAGACCTCCCAGTGCCAGGTTTGATCTTTTTTATTCTTTTAAAGTACTTTTTCTTCATTTTTTGTTATTAGTGGGGTTTTGCTATAAATCATTCACTTTTATTTTATTCAGTATGATGATGATATGAAATGAGCTCTAAAATAGAGATTCATATAGTTGACTCTAACTTGATTGGAACTGAGACGTAGTTGTTGTTGTTTGTTCTAAATCATTCATGACTTATGATATGTGCTTGGTGTTATTTTATTACTATTATTATTCTTTTGGTTGTTCCCTTGTATGTGTTTCTAGTATTGTTGTGTTCTGATGACATTTAATGTTCAAACGTTCCCGCTGTCCCAAGCTAGTTGTCATGTTTCGCTTCTCGAGAGTTAGTTTGATCAATCTTTGGACCTACACTGAATTAGTTTAATTTGATATTTGAAACCTATAATATAAGTTGCAACTTTTCTCATATCAATATGGTGAAGAAATACATTTTAAGATATTGGTTATAGTTCATGTAGTTTGAATCTCGAGAAGCAAAAATAACAACTACAGTATATATTTTGGGTCAGAGGGAGTAGTAGAATATGATTTTGCAAAAATCCATCTTTCATTATTATTATTCAAGTTTTATCTTTTTGTGCTTTTCTCTTTCTGGTGAGCTGAAAAAGAGCTGTTGGCTTCTTTTGGTTATCTTGTTAGTTGTATAGGATTTTGACAGCCTTGTCCAGCAAATGCTTATGAAATAAGGAGAAGAACATATAATTGTGGTTTAAATTATTCGGAGAAAGCTAATAATTTATGCAGTGGAATGCATAAATATTTGATTAATATATCTGCGAATTGATGAGTAATTGGTGTGTCCTTGTCTTCCTTACTAGACTTATCGAAAGTAACATGTTCTTTTGCTTCAAGTTCAGATTTTCCTTTCTTCATGATGACTACACTTACCAAAAATTGACTATTTTTATTTGGTTGGGGAATGTAAAAGCATACTTCTTATTCAGTAATGTAGAAATTTTATTACGTGTTGGCAATATATATGTTGAATGTGAAAATGGTTCAGAAAAGGGTGCAGAGAAACATAGTGAAAGCTTAGTGTAATTACTCTTGTAATTAAGAAATTTCTTTGAACATTTTGAAATGGTAGTTGCTTTGGAAATCCCGGGATAGATGATCAAAATTTGAAGAAATGAAGTATAGGCCTTTTAATTTTACCTTTTAGTTTCATATGTCCACGAGTCTACGGTCTTCTCATACTACTGTGGGAATATGTCATCCTTCAACATAGTAAAAGAAAATGAAAACTGGAAAAAAGAAAAGAAAAAGCTTGTTCTCTTTGTTCGCCGAACAAGCTGTTGCTTCATAATTGTTACTATAATAACTATGTTACAGTCCCAAACTATTGGGGTAAGGCGATATGAATCCTCTATATCTTTCAACTTCGGATGTGCCTGTTTCATTCCAATACTTCTGTTTCATAATTGTTAAGTTGATACCGACCTAGTACTGAAAAGCCATATTATATATCATACATGTTTTGTGATGGCACATTACTTTTGTGTAACTTCTTTTTTATTCTAGTAACTTTTGATCCTATCCTTTTTACGAGCTTTTATATGGTGTAGAACGACTTGTTCAGATTGTTGCTAGTAAAAAAGTGTCACGCTCTTCTAATTGATATTTGTGTTGTTTTTTTGCAGTACAAGAGTCTTTGGAGTTTCGACAGATTGCATGCAGCTTTCATTTGACTCTCGAGGAAATAGCGTCCCCACAATCCTTCTGATGATGCAAGGGCGCTTATACGTTCAAGGTGGTTTGCAGGTGTGGATTCACCAACTCTTTAATCTCCCTCATGTTGATCAATTAAATGTTTGACAGGCATCTATCACTGATATGTGTGATCTCTAGAAGTTTCGCAAGTATAACTTTTCGATGATGAAAATCAGTTATTGACTTGCAGGCTGAAGGGATCTTCAGGATCAATGCCGAAAATGGCCAAGAAGAATTTGTCAGGGAGCAGCTAAATAGGGGAATTATTCCAGATAACATTGACGTCCATTGCTTAGCAGGTCTTATAAAGGTGATATTCTGCACCTTGCTCTCAGAATATATTTCATTCTATGTTGCTCAGACTCTCCAAAAATGCTGCCGGTCCGGTATCAGATCCTCTGAAAATGCACTACTTTTGGAGGATTTGACACACACTTGACGATATTTTTGAAGAGTTAGGGCGACATAGATTCCATTTGACATTTTTAGGTAATTGTTGCGAGGAAATTATTTACTCGGATTGCAAGTGATCAATATCTTTATATATCAGCTTTTGAGACGAAATCTCTCATTTCGAAGGAAGTATACTTCCTCTAAATTGCATTTGAACTTGAATTAAAATTTCTTATATTCTTCGTTGATGAAGAAGGTACATTGTTGTGTTCTGATCAAGTTCAAAGAGTTCTCTCTCCTCTCCCTATTTGGACAGCGGTAGGAGGTGGTTCTGTTGACATCGATTTTTGTTTTCCCTATGCATTTTATGGTTGTTTTAATTTTTCATTTCGTCTGTATGTGGTAATTGACGTAAAGTGATGATACTTTTATAGGCTTGGTTCAGAGAGTTGCCAACGGGAGTTTTGGATTCTCTCTCGCCAGAGGAAATTATGCGTGCTCAATCGGAAGAAGAGTGTGTGCGGCTCGTGAGACTTCTTCCTCCAACTGAAACTGCTCTATTAGATTGGGCTATTAACTTGATGGCTGATGTTGCTCAACTGGAAAGTTTTAACAAAATGAATGCACGTAATATTGCTATGGTGTTTGCTCCAAATATGACACAGGCAAGTCAAAACTTTCATGCAATTTAAAAGAAACATGAAGGAATCATATCGTTGCTCCTATAGCGTCTCTTTTCGTTTTCTTAGTTTCGGGTGTGGGTAAGCGTTTGGGGGGGTTGCAACTTGTTAGGAAAGTCGTCGTGGTTGTGATATTTCCTATATTAAGAGTGCAATTTCCATTTCATAGACAGCAACCTAAACATGTCAATGAAACTAATACAGTAGTTCAATCATTAGAATGCAGCGAGTGTTTTCTTGATTAACAAATGGTGAACTTCTTTTGCCTGCAGATGGCAGATCCGTTGACTGCTTTGATGTATGCAGTTCAAGTTATGAACTTTCTCAAAACTCTAATCCTCCGGACTTTGAAAGACCGAGAAGAAACTATTGTAGAAGCTGGTCCTGCACCAGAATTGGAGCCATTCGATGAAAATGGACATCATAGTGCTTCACAGCCAATAGTTCAGAAGTCTAACGAGATCGAGGAGGATATCCTTATATCCAAAGGACGACCCTCAAGTGGCGCTGCTAATTCTACCCTCAGAGAGATAATAGTTGAGAATAAATCCCATGGATTACCATGTACCATAGAGACCGTTCTTCAGGAAGATGCGTTCGTTGATTGTATCAGTGAAATCTCAAACCTGCCAGACAGCACAAAGGATGAACTTGGATCTGGTAACATCAATTCAACAAGTGGAAGAAGTCAACCAAAAATCCGAAGGACTAAAAGCGTGCATTCGAGTAGTTCTAGTCTGAAAGGATCAAAGAAAATGTTTGAATGGCCAATAGTTCATGTAGCTGGGAATTTAGAGAAAGGCAAGGGGGTCAGAATCATCGATAGGTTGAATTCGACAACAGAAAGGGTGGAAGCATGGCGATGAACACACGTCTCGCCTCAACGAGCCATTGTTGCTACCTCATCAAGAAGTTAAATGGTTGTGATTTATGTTTGAAAAAAATGACAATGTATTATCCAGTTATGTTTGTGCTTGGATATTGGTTACTTTCTTAGTAGTTCAAACATGAATTCTGTCACCTTTCCCTCTAGGCAAGTTTGGCTGGGGAAACTAGCAGGATGAATGTAACTTATGTGTTCTTTTTTTTGTAGAATGAATATTGTTGTGGTTTCCAATTTCAGTATGTTCTTCTTCATTTTGACATAAACAAGTGACCACTAGTGCTTTCTACATACACTCCTTCATCCTTAACCAGCGTCGGGTTTGAATCCATGAACTGAAGTCACTTTTGGGTTTGAATCCAATAACTGAAGTCGTTATTGGGTTTGAATCCAAGAACTGAAGTCGCTTTTGGGTTTGAATCCAAGAACTGAAGTCGCTTTTGGGTTTGAATCCAAGAATTGAAGTCGCTTTTGGTTTTGAATTCAAGAACTGAAGTCGCTTTTGGGTTCGAATCTAAAAAATGAAGTTGCTTTTGATAAAAAACATGTTATTCAGTACAAACCTGAACTATATGGTGTCCAAGCGAATTTGAACACCAAGTGAAAAATAAAATAAAAAAGGAAAAATGTCTGAAATATATTTGAACTTTGACTGAAATTGTTGTAACAATACCGAACTTTGGAAATGATCTTTTACCCCCCTACACTATTTAATAGTGTATTTTAAAGGTATATGTGTCCACGTGGACATCATAAAAATTGCATCATTATAAATAGTAATGTGTCCACGTGGGCACATATATACTTTTAAAATACACTATTAAATAGTATAGGGGATAAAAGGTCCTTCACAAAGTTTGGTATCGTAACAACAATTTCAGTCAAAATTAAAGTATTTTTCAGATTCTTTTCTCAAATAAAAATAATTTGCATTCAACATTAGATTTTTCAATTGAGTGAGTATAATCATAATATAGTACTCCATATAAAATTAATACAAATTTGGTTGCTTGATTTTATTTTTTGTGTTGTTGAAAAAGTAGCATTATTTTTCGAAATTTAATGTTTCTTCTAAACAATATCCAAACAAATATAATAATGGTAAAAAACCATACATAAACTATCACCTATTCACCTTTTCGTGGGTGCTGAGTGTCGTATCTTAACTAACACTCTCTTTCTATTAAAATATATCTCGATATTGAGTTATCCTACACACAGTTATTGTCAATATTAGGATCAACTCAACATCGAGGTGTGTTCAAATACTTAGTGAGTGATAATTTAGGTAGAAAAAGAGAATAATGGATAATTGAAACATAAAACTCGCGAAACAATGATAATTTAAGTGTGTTCAAATACTAAGTGAGTGATAATTTAGGTAGAAAAAAAGAATGGATAGCTGAAACATAAAACTCGTGAAACAATGATAATTTAAGTGTTTTTTTTTACATTAACTCTTTGATTTTTTTATCTTTTTTAAAATCCTATCATTAGGTTCGAATCTCAATCAAGCAAATACTAGGTGATATTTTCAAGCCTTCCCGATGAATAAAGTTATCTATTACATGTATTGGACGTATTAGATATTGTCGAGGTGCACCCAAGCTGACCAAAATACTAATTTCAATTTTTGTTTTTTTAAAAAAGCAAAAAAAATTCAATCAATACAATAATTCATTCCCAAAATAAAACCCGGTTCACATTCTTGAAGAAAAACCAGTTTTTCTTCTATTTCGTCACTATAACTGAAAGGGGTGGATTCCAAAATCCCTCAAATTCTTGAAACTTTTTGATTAATTTGACTTTGTATGCATATGGGTTTTCATTTTTGAGCTCTTTTAAATTGCTAAATCAGTATATCTGTAGATTTTTATTCATAAAGACTCTTTTTTTTTTATTTTGCAGAAAATTTAAATGCTTTGTGGGTTTTCAAGAATGAGGATTCAATGTTGTATTGATGGGAAATTGTTCAGTTCTTTGCCCCCTTTAAGTCCTATTTCACTCCCATCTCCAAAGTAAGGTTCAATTCTTTAATTTTCTCTATGTTAAGTTTTCTGCTGTAAGATGGATATAAAGAGAATTGTTTAATTGTTCTGCAAAGAATGGATTTTTTTTTTTTTTTTTGAGTGAAGATGCCTAAAGTATACGGATTTTTTGAGTTTTATACCTAAACTATCCGTGGCGTAGGTAACTGAACTATCACTACCAAATATTTATCGAAACAAACCTAATTATCCTATGATGGTGATGTTTTTCAGGTAAGAAAGGGAACAACGGATAGTTTAGGTGTTTCGATAAATATTTGGTGATAGTTTAGCTAGGAAACTGAGACCTAATAGTTAATGTATGAAACTTGAAAAATCGTGATATTTCAGGTGTGTTTTTGATCGTTAATTCTCTATGTTACTAATTCTTTTGTTTAATGCATTATGCTTAGGGAGATACATCTTTGGTATGTGATACCCAATGAGGTAAAGGGTGAATCCCTTATGAACAAATATATGGAGATTCTATCCCCATGTGAGATTGAAAAAGTTTTGAGTTTTCGAAGAGATGAGCTGAGGAAAAGTGCTCTGCTTGCTCGTGCACTCGTCAGAACTACCATTGCTAGATGTAAGATATGATAGTTGAGTTTTTAGTGTTGATTTGAATTTGCTTTGCTATGTTGTAGCTTAAGACTAATTGAGTAGTTGCAAGAAGAGAGAACTGATTAGTATGACTAGTTAGAAGGTTATGTGCATTACTCTCTATACTTACTGTCTGCAGTTGTTTTAGTTATGTTCTCTTTATTAGTGATATCTACTTCCGCTATTTCTTTTTCCTTGAGCCGAGGGTCTATCACCCTCATCAGACCCCACTTGTGGGATTACACTAGGTATGTTGTAGTTGTAGTTGTCTCTTTATTAGCGATGTAGGCAAATAATGTAAAAATTTATCAGCACCTGTTGTTTACCCAAATCATGCTAATTTATCAGGGTTATGTCATAAATTAAGATGAAAATGTTTACTAATTAGCTATGGTTTAGTGATAAGAGTGTATGTGTACAACAACAACAACATACCAGTGTAATCTAACAAGTGTGGTATGTGTTAAGACATATGTCATGTATTCATTGGGTTGGTGTAAACACCCAGCAAATAATGCGGTCATTTTGAAGTATTCGGATCAAAATATAGATGATGGGAGAGTGAACAATGTTTTGCATTTTAGTTCATCTTGTCGCCATTAAAATATCTGGTTAAAGGATGTATCATTTGGTTGGGTTAGAGATTCAGTCTGTCTTCCATAATTGTAACTATTCAGCTTTTCTCATGGCTACGATTTATTTTTTGTGATTACTGAGTATTGACGTATAAATGTGAATGTGTTTGTTAGCTGCTAATGTTGAATTCAAAGAAATTGTAAAGTAAATGACGTCTTTCCAATTGTTTCATTTCAGTGTCAGATTCTGAAATCTATTAGTTTATAAGTCATCAACGTTCGAGTGAAATTTTCAGTTCTGTATAATAATTTACTCTATCATTAGTTATCATAATAGAGTAAGAGAATTTGAATGTCTGATGGCTCATGAAGGCATTGGTTTTTGCTAGATCAGATAAATTCTTCTGTAACACCCAAATCCATCAAGTTTAGGAAAAACGTTCACGGGAAACCAGAGGTTCGTCATTAAATGTATTTCCATTGGTTTGTTCAATGTTTTCCTTCTTGTTTGTTATAGTTGGGTACAATTAACTTTATTTGAGTATGTCAATAGGTAGATTGGCCATGCAGTTACAATTGGGAGCCTCCCGCGTTGCATTTCAACATTACACATACGTCGTCTCTGATAGCCTGTGGTGTGACAATAAATTCTCCTGTAAACATTCTTGTCCTCAAGTCAGTTTGTGTGTATATTCAGGTAAGTGGTAAATCACTTCTTTTATTTATAGATCGGTGTAGACGTGGAGGAAAAAGAAAGAACAACGAAGCACAACATATTGACTTTAGCTAGAAGATACTTCTCCAAACATGAGCTTGAAGTGTTAACTGCTATTGGAGATCCCTATATCCAGCAGCAGGAGTTTATAAAGTTATGGACGCTGAAGGTAAATTTACCTTTAGGTCCTTGATAATTGTTTCAAGTTTGTGATGATATCTACATGTTTACGGTTGAATCATGCTTAATTATTACAGTCATTTGCAATAAGACAGCTTAAGAAATTAAGATCGTATAACTCATGATTCAAGACTTGAAATGTATTTAATTTAGTAATCCGTCAATGCACGCCAAACATCAACCCCAACACCCAGTAATAGATGCTATGCATTGTTGCCAATGCCAACATTGCAAGGCCAAAGCAAGCACTGCCAGCCATGAGAACTCAAGGTCAAACTCATTCATCTGTATGTATGTACATTACATACATGAGGCATTATAAATGTTGGAGTGGGTTAGAGTCCCACATTGTTTGGGAATTTGAACTTAGGAAATCCTCCTCTCATGAGCTAGTTTTTGGAGTTGAGTTAGGTCCATGTGTCATAGCTACATCCCTGTTTGGGCTCCCGGTCCATGCTCCAGCTGGGCCTGGGCGTGAAGGGGGTGGGGGTGGGGTGTTAGTGGGTTAGAGACCCACGTTGGTTGGGGAATGGACTGATGTTTTGTTTATAGTGACTGGAGAGTTATAACTGATCCATAACTTGGGATTTATGCGTCATCTATGATCCACTTTCTTGGAACATGTTGTCTTCACTGCTTCATCAATAAAAAGGTTGTTTCACTGCTTGTATGCTATGTAAATGTGAATGAGGAACATATATTTCCTTGTATTATCTATTATGTAAGTTCTCTGAAGAAATATATTGTTTGCAGGAGGCATATGTTAAAGCACTTGGGAAGGGTTTCTCAGGTGCACCTTTCAAGACGTTTACCATTCGTCTTGGGAGCTCTGTTGGAGAACGCTTTCATCTGTCTCAGAATTCAAGTGCTGAGGTATGCCACAACAGTTACTTTTTATTCAACTTTGACCTCTACTTCAGAGGGGTCTATGTTGTATTCGTCTTAGGTGCATCTTTCTATGGGTTTAGCCATGTTTTTATGAAAAAAAGTAGTCAGGTTAAACCATTTGAGAAGTAAATGCACTCTTAAGCCTTGTCCAAACAGAGCATTTTCTCGGTACTGTTTTTTTCTCGAGCAAGTACTAGCTAACTTATAGAAGATATCATATTTTTATCTCAATGTTACACTGAATGTTTTTGTTGTTACACATACTTTTCTTTCAGGCAAGTGAGATAGTAGTGGATTCTCTTGACAACACAGAGAACCTTACAAGTAATTGGCAGTTTATGCTCTTGGAGTTTGCTAGTTCTCATTACGTTGCCATTTGCACCGAAAAGGATGTGAAAACAAAAGGTAAGAAAAACTCTTTTTCCCCCATGAAGTTGAGAATGTCGATAAAGTAGAGTTCTAAACATGTTTTGTGATTACCACAGGTGATTTGAATAATAATCCTATGAAATTAACAGTGTGGAAGACAATTCCATTTGTCGAAGATAGTTGTATCTCTGGAACAGACACAGTTCTTAAAGTTTGTGGCTTGAGATAATGATTGTTACATCCGCGATGATACTTAATCTGACAATATATCATTATACATTAGAATCCTTGGATTCAGAGTAGCAACTTTTATTGGATCCATCAATTTTATGCTTGGAAAACAGATTGTTTTAGTGCAAGAATTCACATTATTTTGCATTCTTGTCTGTAAGATGGCTAGTTTTCTTCCTGATTGTAAGCATTGCTTCTGTCACATAATACTTCTTTTTCTTCATTTTTTTCCTTGAGACGATGAAAAACTATTTGTGTTAGTGTGGAGTGTCATTCAGTAGTATGAATGCTGCGCGAATGCTGCGCGACAGCATTTAAGAGTTGGTGCTTACACACATATAAGGATAGAATTGAAAGTTGAGGCACTAGCATTGCAAAAAAGAGAAGAGAACATACATCATAATCAATAAACATTTTGTAGAATGATGGTATAGTTCTTAATGCTTATTGTAGCCAAACATGTAACTGTTTCTTTTCGAATTCAGCTCCACTACATCAAAATGGTTTTAGGGATCTAGAAGTTAACCAAATTTCTGCCTCTCCTTGAAAGGTCTCAACATGTTTGCCCCTAAAATTTGTGCTCAAGGAAGGAGATGCCTCCATCAAACATACACATCTGTGTTCTCAAAAGTGGTCCCTTGTTTGCCCTTATTTTCTTGTGATGCAAACTTCTGAAAGACATTTGACAATTCATACCTCATGGTCACTCAACTTTTCAACTTCTGGTGAATGCATGCTCTTTCTTATATGAACCACATAGGTCAACTCGGAAGAGGTTCAATCATCGATATATTATGATCCCTTGCATGGGGTGTAGGTTGCGTTCAGTTAGGTCCCGAGGACTTGATGAAAACAGAGTTGCATAATGTTGCCACAGGCTTCAAGATTCGGAGAGCATACATGACTGTGTTCCATCTTTATAATGAGTTTCACTGCTAAGTTCTTGTTATCATTTGTCCAGTCTCACCAGTCACCAATAATCATTGCAAGAACATGTACCATTTCTAAAATGGTGGAAACGGGTGGCATCTCTGACCACGAATAACCGATCAACAATTTTGCTGACTCGCTTTACAAACGAGTGACAGTCATTGCATATTCTTAAGTTCTTTATTACAAGAATGTCAGTCCCTATTTCTGTGTTCAGGAGAGCAAATGCAATTGCCAAACGTTCACTATGAACGCCAATAATGTCAGGAGGTTCGTGATTTATTACCTCTTGACCATTTCTGTTTGCTCCTCCATACTCACTTTCAGTATCCTCCAATCTGTTCAACAATTTGTATATCTCTTTTGTTTGAGGATGACTTCTATCGCCAGCCACGAAGAGGTAAGTTTTCCCTTTACACTCAAAATAGCTATAACCTGGATCCTTTTTGAGCTTTCGTTCTCTCATCATCAATCTAACTCTTAATATACCTTCTGAATTATTTGCTTCTGTGTAGATATTTGAAAGTAGCACGTAATAGCCTACGTTTGTTGGCTCAAGCTCAACAACCTTGTTAAAAGCTAATTCTGCAAGTTCAACATTTTTGTGGATCTTGCAAGCACCCAAAAGGGCACCCCACACAGCACCATCAGGCTCATCTTCCATCAATTCAATAAGTTTCCTAGCTTCCTCAAGTCGACCAGCACGACCTAATAGATCCACAACACAAGAGTAGTGCTCTGAGCATGGCTTCAACCCATACTCCCTCTTCATCAGATCAAGATAATTTAACCCCTTTTCAGTCAACCCTGCATGACTACATGCATTTAGAACACTAACAAACACCGTTCCATCAGGTTGAATGCCAGTCTCAATCATCTTATCAAAAAGCTCCACAGCAATGTTTCCAAGCCCATGTATTCCATAACCACCTATTATTGCTGTCCAGGAGACCAAGCTTTTCTCTAGCATCTCATCAAATATAATCCGTGCTTTCGCCAAATTACCACATCTAGCATACATATTTATTAGAGCATTCTTCAAGAATACATTCCACCTCATACAACTAGACTTAATTTTCTCTTCCACCTCAAAACCAATCTTTTGAGCACCAAGATTAGCACAAGCTGACAAAACTCCAACAAATGTCACTGCATCAGGATTCACCTGCAACAATTCCATCTCATGATAAAGCTCCAACACTTCACCAGCCAACCCATTTTGCGCGTATCCAGATATCATTGCATTCCAAGTGATCAACCCCTTGTCTGGTATATGATCAAACAACTTCCTCGCTAACTCCATAGACGCACAACACACATACATTGTCAACAAGCAATTTGCAATAGCCAAATCATTCACCAATCCACACTTAACATTCAAACAATGCAACGACATCCCCAACCACAGATACCGCGGAACAGTACAACCTGGAACCAATCCCAAAACAGTAACCGCATTAAACAACACTCCTCTCAACCTCATTTCACTGAACAACAAAAACCCATTCAAGAAATTACCATTCTGAACATACCCAGAAATCAAAGCATTGTAACAAACAGCAAGATTTCTTTGAGGCATTTCATCAAACACTTTCTGTGCAAATTCAGTTAACTTACATCTACAGTACATAGTTATCAATGCAGTTTGAACAAAAGGCTCAGATTCACAACCCAACTTGATAACATGACAATGGAGTTGTTTTCCGGTAATGGGAAGGGAGAGTGAAGCTGAAGATTTGAGAGCAAAAGGGAAAGTGAAGGCATTTGGGGTAGCTCCAGATTGAAGCATTTGACGGTAAAGAATGAGTGCTTCGTTGTACTGACCATGTTTTGAGAGATTTCTCAAATGGGTATTCCATGGAGTAGCAGTAGCAGTAGTAAAGCTTGAAGCTTTGGTGAAAATGGTGGATTTGTTAGTATGAAAAAGTGACAAGAATTTAGTGTTTTTGTGGAGAGGTATAAGGTGGAGGCGTTTGGTCATTTATTTTTAGATAAAAAAAGGGTGATTGATTGTTTTAATGCATTTTTATAGAAGCGTAACAATTCAAGCTCATGACACGTATTGTCTGTTTTAGCTTAACGAATCTCATGAAATATTTTCTCAAGCTATGTTATTTTTGGGCCTAACACCTTGTTTGGATGATTGCTACCTGTTATGTTGTATTGTATTGTTAGTTTAAATACAATGTTTGTTTTGATTGTTATTTAAATTCTATTATGTCGTATCGTTTAAATCCATCATTAGGTAACAATGAAAATACTATTTTATAGAACGACCGATATGGTGTGATCGCGTCCTTACCTAAATATTTTCTTCTCATTTAATCTTTATTTATTATTTAATAATTATATTTCATCTTTTACCCTATCTTTTCATTGTATCTCTACCTCGTACCTCACTTTTCTTGTAAGTTTATCATTTAAATTTTAAATTATGGATGTAGCGACATTATGTAACGACGGAGAAAAATTCAGACGAAAGGTATAAGATTAGCAAGCAAATGCTTGTGCTGTTCGGAGCATGATAAATAAAGTATTGATCGCCTCTTCATCAAGAGTGAGCTTGCTATGGAGGTTTGGAACCATTTTGATCGCCTTCTCAATATAAGATCCTTCCAAACGGATTCCATTCAGTCCCGGCGGTTTAACAGATCTCGCAGGAAATCCCAAGTTGGCTACGTCACATCTATGCTTACTATTTTTTCAGTTTGGGAACTTTGAAAGGAAGGCAATAGCGGTAACATATCTCAAATACTAACACTGTATTCATTAAAACAATATAGCACGATACACTATGAAATAACACGTAATAACCATCCAAACAAAGTGTAAAAGCGCGCATGCATTATGAATCATGTTTTTCATATTAAAATATATTTTTTGTCTAAGATATAATATGTATTTGATCTTCAAAAATTCGTCAACCTACAAAATCTGTTGGTTTTTGCTGATTCTCATCGATTTATCCTTATGTTATTAGTGTCATATACAACCTTATAAGAATCTAGTTTTCGTTGAAATTTATCCTACTATTATATTAAAGGATAAATTTATGAGGTATGTTGAGCAAAGCTCACAAGACAAACATGAATTTGAGTCGTTATAAATCTAATGAGTTGCAATAAAAAATATATATACAATTTTAAGACTGTAAATTATTCTATCACTTATAATATCTTATTACTTATTTAACTCAATTCCAATTAAAAATCCATCTTCGCAATTTAATATTAACTTCTTCTTTTTCGTTTGAACCCACTCATTACATAGAGTGAACTAAATAAAAAATAACACAAGTAGCAAAAAAGAGGAAAGAAGAAAAGCAAAAAAATTATTGAAAAATTTAAATACCATTATCGTATAATTTAACCAATTATATAATAATAATATTTTTTTTTGGACCCCAGGATAACCCGCAACCGCTACAACCTCTGTCACAGCCTCTCTCCTTCGGGGGTGAGCACTTTGTGCGCACCGAGTAAATTCTCACTGTGTAATAACCTACAAATTACACAGGGGAGGGGATGTAAACTGCAAATCGCACTAGGCAAACCCTATGCGACATCATGCTCGACTCAGAAGGCATATATTGAGAGGGATCGATCCCGGGTCATCCGTGTGAATGACCACCCTCCAAACCAACTGAGTCATCCCGAAGGATAATATAATAAAATTTCATACTTGTATATTCCCACACTCTAGACTCATTTCAACTTCACTCCATCCAAGTACTACCACCATTCCAAATCCACTGGTTTGGATTTAGTCGGGCTCCAATATAGATACTCAATGCTGGGTAGGAAAAAAAAGAAGTTAGATGGAGTAGGATATTACGATAGTCTGCGATGCACAGAATACTGTAAAAATCCCCCTAGTAGATAGACCCATAGATTACATTTTTGTTCTTCTAATGGATAAAGCATAAAAGAAGAAGGAGGAAGAAGAAAAAAGCTTCAATTTTTACTCCCATTTGCTTCTTCTGATTGTTTGTTCTTTAATCCATCATGGAAGCCACTGCTTCTTTCTCTTCAACTATGGTTTCTCACCATTTCTTTCCACTTTCTAAAGCCACCCTTTCAACATCCAAACTTAACCCCACTTGTAATTCTTCTTCTTCTTGGATTGGTTCTACTCATTCTCTTTCATTTTCTTCAAGAAATTCATTCACTGTAAGACCCTTTTGGATGTTGGTTACTTTTCTTTTTTTTTTTTGTAGTTTTTGGTTAAAGATTGATTTTTTATGTAGAGGGATACATGGAGGGTGATCAATTCCAAGAATGTGGTTACAATAAGAAGGGAAATGCGTGGAGTTATTAGAGCTGAGATGTTTGGACAGCTTACTAGTGGACTTGAAAATGCTTGGAACAAGCTCAAAGGAGAAGGTAAAAGCAAAAAAGTACTTTTTTTTTTAAATTTAAAAAAGAGCTAAATTTTGTGTGAAATTTTGATGTATGGGAGCTTAAATTGTTAATCTCGAGTAGGTATATGTTAGAGTGTGTTAGAGTCGCATGTTGGTTGGTTGGTTGGGAATGGACCAATGGTCTGTTATGTGGACTTGGACGATCCTCTCTTCATGAGCTAGCTTTTGAAGTTGAGTTAGGCCCAAGTGTCATATTTTTATATAGTATCATAGCTACTTAGCTAGGTTCATCCCTGTTTGGACTCCCGGTCCATGCTCTAGTTAGGCAGGAGGTGTTAAAGTGGGTTACAGTCCCACATCAGTTTATATGGATTGGACAATCCTCCTGTCATGAGCTAGTTTTTGGAGTTAGGCCCAGGTGTCATATCTTTACAGTTTTGAAAGGGAATTGAAAATTGATATCTTGGATAGGGACGATAGTTCAAAATATGACTTCAAGAACAATAGCTTCTTGTTTTTTTCCACATTCAGGATAATATCTTAAGATCATTCATTAGTACATCATAGCAACCTAAGGAGATGTGTTTATTTGCTGTCGTCACGATTTCAGTTAAAGTTAATGGCCTTTGCTAAGTAAAGGCTGTCATATGATAGGAGTGAACTAAAGCTTCTTCAAAAATGTGGCATGTAGTCATACAAGGGTCATACCAATCTTGGTGAATGAGTTCAGCAAGACTTACCAAAAAAACAACAACCTGGAATCGATCCTTAAATAGAAATTAAGTCTCATTTTCCAAGATTTTAACATGCTGAAATACAAAATAAAAACAACCTGGAATCTATCCTTAATTAAGAATTACGTCTCATTATCCAAGATTTTAACATACATCAGAGCTGAAAATGTATCAGTGAGGATTTCCTTTATGGATGTTGAGGCTTTGGAGATAGAGTGGGACAGCAAATCCCAAAATTTTATGCCCAAGCCAATTGATTCTTGAAGAATTGGTAAGTAGTTCACCTAACCTTCTGCTATGAGAATGTTTTAGTGGAAATGTGGGCTGTCAGGACCGGATGATGTGGAGGTGGAAGCTATATAAGTTGGAACATGAAGCTTAATGTCTAGACTTAAAACCCACATGTTTAGAGGATTCAACAACATGCCTGATTTCATTTTCAGGGTGGATGATGAGTTGTTGTAGATGATAATATTGATCCATTCGAGGAGGTGCCATATGGGGTATAATGAATTATACTTCAAGAGAAGAAACCGGGAAGATGTATAATTGATTATTAAACTCCAATGAAGTGTATGGAAAGGGAGGGGCCTTGCTACTATAAGATTTTAAATGCAAAGAGTAGAACATATTAACAACTATGGGTCATTGTTTCTATTTAACAGGGAAATACTTCTCCTTTTTAGTTACAAACTTATTTCTTGAAACTTTAAAGTTTCAGTAATAAACTAAGGGGAAGTATTTAATTGTTTAAAATGTGAGTTGCTTGCCTTATCCAAATCCAAACTTTTAATCATATTTTCTATGCCCCGATTAATCAAAATTTTGGAGGTTTAGGTTCTCATTGCCCTTGTTACTAAATATGTGGTTTTATGTAATGATGAAGTGGCTGTTGTTTGAATTCCTTGTGCTTCAGAGGTTTTGACCAAGGAAAACATTGTGGAACCTATGAGAGACATCAGGAGGGCTCTTTTAGAAGCTGATGTATGTTGCTCTCTATTTCAGTAGCTAATCTCTATACATTAAATTTTGCCTCTCATTTAACTTTAATCGGCAGGTTAGTCTCCCTGTTGTCAGAAGGTTTGTTCAGTCTGTTAGTGAAGAAGCCGTTGGGACTGGCTTGATTCGAGGAGTAAAGCCTGATCAGCAACTAGTTAAAGTATGTATTATCGGACTGATCACTTTGAACAATACACAATTGTACTTAGAAAACAGACGGTCTCCCTTCTGTTATTAATTTTATTTTGCTTGCACAACTGGCTATCAGCTCGATCTGAACTTTTTCTTTGTCTCATTTGGTTGGTGTAGATTGTACGTGACGAGCTTGTGAAACTGATGGGTGGAGAGGTTTCTGAACTGGTTTTTGCTAAATCTAAACCCACCGTAATACTATTGGCCGGTCTACAAGGTGTTGGGAAGACAACTGTTAGTGCAAAGTTAGCTTTATATCTAAAGAAGCAGGTGCACTTCCTAACTTCACCTTCTCTTAACCCTTTCCTGACCTTGCTTTACTCTCTCTCACTCTCTCTCTTGCTCATTCTATTGCAATTTACCTATATGGTCGTAGAACCTGCATTTCTCCAAGTACCTTCTAATATTAGCATTTTCCCTCTTTCTCATTCTATTGTCAAACCATTGATGGGCACTGGTGGCATGGTCTGCAGGGTAAGAGTTGCATGCTGATTGCTGGAGATGTGTACAGACCTGCTGCTATTGACCAACTTGTTATTTTGGGTAAACAGGTATGCCATGGCACATTAGCAACAATAAGAATGTATATCATTTCATTTTAGATGCTTTTTTCTGTTCTTCTACAAATTAACAATCTTTACCTATATATCATCTTCTTTACGAGTACGCAGAATATCTAAACACAACTTTATCCATTCTCATGTTCACTGATAAGTGGGGGAACAGGTTGATGTGCCTGTTTATGCAGCAGGAACAGATGTAAAACCTGCAGATATAGCCCGACAAGGATTACAAGAGGCCAAAAAGAAGAACGTAGATGTCGTCATAATGGATACAGCTGGAAGACTTCAGGTCATATCATTTTAGTTTCTGGATTCCGCTATAATTTTTTCCTTGTAGTTTGTATTTACATCTTTCTTAGTTCTTGTAGATAGATAAAGCTATGATGGATGAATTAAAAGATGTGAAACGGGTACTGAACCCCACAGAGGTTTTGCTTGTTGTGGATGCAATGACTGGCCAAGAAGCTGCAGGTACTTGTACACTCATTAAACATGCAAACAATCAATTACATGGAAATTCTTATCACATGCCACAGAGATTTTGCTTCTTGTGAAAAATGGCTTTTGACAGCATGGTCATATCACTTTTCTCATAATTTCTTTCTGTATGGCTTCCTTTATACTTTGATCTACAGCAAGGGCTCGCTAATATTTATGATCTGTGGTTGATCTCATTGAGGGACATCTCTTTTTCTTAACCATGGACATTCACGTTCTGTTAAAGCAGTGTATCTTATCATGCATACTTTTGACTTGCCACACTTCTGCGTTTTCTTGCTCCAAGGACTAAATCGTCTGAAACGAAAAACTTTTCTTAAAAATCCAGGACATACTGTTATCTGAAGTCTGCTTCTCATGTAGAGAGCAAAATATTTGTTGTTTGTGTAATGTGGCCACCGAGCATTTTTCTCTAAAGAACGTTATATTGCTTTTCATCGAAGCTTGGAGACTTATGCCACAGCTATATATGACAGTTAATTTCTTTCTTGTGCTTGTTTTGTAGGAATAGAAGTTATTTTTTGGAACTTCATCACATAAATGGGATGTTTATCTTTGACAAAACACAGTAGCTGTTTAGCTATTTTTCTACTCCCTCTATTCATGCGACATGTTTGGTTGATATGGAGTTTAAGGAATTAGTTTCATTTACTTTAAACTTTTTTAGTCAGAAAAAAAAATACTGCATTGGGTTTTTGAGGTTAATTGAGAAAGGCATTCCATATCTGAGTTGTTAAATGAATCTGAACTCTTGAAATTTGTTACTAGATAGTGCAATAAAAGTCTGTAACATCTCAAAACAGAAATCATAGTAGTTCACTTTCATTGAGTTCTTACTGGCACAAGGACATAAAGTCTGCCCTTTACCAATCATTTCATGTTGAAAACAGAAATTTCCGGTTTGTTTTCTCTCTTATCGTTCACATTGATGAAATTGTAGCTTTGGTCACAACATTCAATCTCGAAATTGGAATTACTGGTGCCATCTTGACGAAACTAGATGGAGATTCTAGGGGTGGAGCAGCTTTAAGTGTCAAGGAGGTGGGGTCTTATTACTACACGACACATACATTCGTTTTTTCCTTGTTCTAAGTTCAGCCTTGTACAGTGAGTTAAAGGCTGAAAATGAATGGTATCTTTGCAGTTTACTTTGCTTCAACTTCTCTTGATTAGCAAAATCAACATTTTTACTTTTGAACTTAGAACAACAAAGATGAAGGAGAGTTAATGATGGAAGTAGATGATTATAAATATCCAAAAGCTTTTTTTCCTTGGAGGGATCATGCGGCGAAACAAAAACTAAAACGTATAGAGTGGTTGGACCATAAACTTCAGATTTCCTCTATGTTCAACATGTCTTCTAAGTATTATCTTGGAAGAAGTTTACTTTTGTCAAGGTTTAAACTGAATGGAATAGATTTGAAGCCAATAGGCAATAGATGATATCTGTTTAAGTGGTTGTGTCAAATGTTGCTAATATGGATCATAAGTTACAACACAACAACAACCCAGTGTAGTCCCACAGGTGTGTAATGGGGAGGGTAGGATGTAAGCAGATCTTACTCCTACCTTTTGTGGGGTAGAGAGGTTGTACACGAATCATACGTTATAGACAAAAAAGAATCACTGATTGCTCTTTAACAGTCAGGTTTTTCATTAAATGAACTAAGATTTTGCATCACAATTATATGTTCACTACCACAGGTATCAGGAAAGCCAATTAAGCTCGTAGGAAGGGGTGAACGTATGGAGGACCTTGAACCTTTCTATCCTGACCGCATGGCTGGACGTATTTTAGGGATGGGAGATGTTCTATCATTTGTTGAGAAAGCCCAAGAAGTTGTAAGTGGCAAACAAGTATTAATGCTCCTATTTTTTTCTTTTTTACTTTGGTACAAGTAGTTTCATTTGATTCCTCATTAATGATTTTAGATGCGTCAAGAAGATGCTGAAGATTTGCAGAAGAAGATCATGAGTGCAAAATTTGATTTCAATGACTTCCTGAAGCAAACTCGGGCAGTTGCTCGGATGGGTACCATGTCCCGCGTTATTGGAATGATGCCTGGCATGGGAAAGGTAATATACCTGGTTCTTATTAAATCTATTTCTCCTTTCCATGTCGTAAATATTGTATGGTGCAATTCATGTTTTAATAGCTACCATACATACTTTAACTTGCTTCAAATGTAACGACCGATTTCAGATCAAACAATCAAACTATGTTATCAATTCTCAAAATAAAAAACGGATCAAACAATCAAACCTTGTATCAGCTCTATTCCTTCGTTTTTATTTATGTGATGAAATGGGACTGAATCCCTTCTTGTTCATGCATAAACAGGTTACTCCCGCACAAATTCGAGAGGCAGAGAAGAGCTTAAAGATAATGGAGTCAATGATAGAAGTCATGACGCCAGGTTATTTATCTTACTTCAAGGTTTCTAAGGACGCGTGTTACTTCGTCTAACCTAAACATATATACTTCCTCCGTTTCAATTTGTTTGTCTTAGTTTCCTTTTTAGTCCGTTTAAAAAAGAATGTCTCTTTCTGTTTTTGGCAACTCTGTAATTCTAACTTTCCACGTGTCATGTTTAAATTACAAAGTTAAAAGACATTTTGGTACATTCTACGTATCTTTAGTTAAAAACCAGACAATCAAATTGAAAAGGAAGGAGTACTAGTGCTGCTAGCTCAATTCATATTTCATTGTCTTTCATCTTTTTCCTCAGAGGAGAAGGAGCAACCAGAATTGTTAGCAGAATCTCCTGCTAGAAGGAAACGTATCGCTCAAGAGTCTGGGAAAACTGAGCAACAGGTAAAAATCTGTGTGGAGTACTGATGCTAATATGCCATAAAACATAAATTCTTTTTCAGAGAACGTTCGGTACTCCTTGCATGCACCTACATAACTTGATTGCAATTTGTAGGTGAGTCAACTTGTTGCTCAAATTTTTCAAATGCGTGTACGTATGAAGAATTTGATGGGCGTTATGGAAGGTGGTTCGATTCCTGCACTGAGTAATCTAGAGGAGGCACTAAAATCTGAACAGCAGGTGCTTATCTTGTCTAAATTTTTGGCTGAATTACTTGTTATCGAATTAGAATATGTGGATATAGTAGTCAGTTCCAATTTTGAGCTCCTTACCTCCTTACTATGCTATAATCATTTATTCTTACATATTAGTCG
>JAJOOS010006106.1:0-18185 GCA_029582725.1 Solanum chiquidenum | reverse complement strand
TTTTCTAATTCTTCAGGCTTGAGATCATATGAGGAACCAACTAATTTCTTCAATTTTTTAGTTCTCAAAGAAAAACTACTGCTGAGAACACTAGCCATGGCTGCTGCACGGAACTTGCGCCGCGCGTTGAAGCTTTGAAGACGGGAAACAATTTCAGCGTCCATTTCTTCTTCCTTCGCTAACTCTCCCCTCACCCATGCATCTTCAACTATCTACACAATATATAAAATTATCGTTCTCAGGTCAGCTTAAGCACACCTCAACTAATTACATGTCATGAGCAGAGCTAGGGTTTAATCGAAAAATTATATTGTATATATATAGACCTGTTGAGCAGTAGGCCTCATGTTGGGATCAACTTTTAAAAGATTGGAAATTAATTGTTTTGCTGATGAAGATATATTCTTCCATGTTTTCTCATCAAAGCTGAATTGTCCCTGCATTAATTTGTAAAATTTATTAGTTAGATAGAAAAAGAGAGAATATAATGAAATAATTATAAGAGGATATTAAATTAATTTTATGTGAAATAAAAGGAAGGGTGACTTACATTTAATATCATTTGTTGCTTTTGCCGATTGGACGGTGCGAAGAAAGGTGGGTACCTGAGGTTATATTGGACATTATATTATATTAATAAAACATCAATATTAATTATGTGCATTAATATTTATATGAAATTATACTAAATATTTTGTTATTGTTGTATCCATTATTTCCCCTTAAAACTTTAAAGTTGGCTACTTCTAATATTGTCCTTATTGGGGAAGGTATGAGTTAGGTTCCGTCATAATTATATAATGAGAAAATTTAATAAATAATATAATGTATACAACATGTTAAGCAATATAATAAAACTAATGTACAATCCAATAATTGAGGTGGGTACTTAGTACCAAGGAAGTCTAATTCAAATTAATCTTTTTTCTTTGGTATTGCGGGGAATTCGTAGCTGCTTAGGGGTGGGCGTTCGGTTCGATTTAATTTGGTGTTTTTAAATCGGTTTTTCGGTGTGAATGAAAAATAAAATAAGGATAAAATATAAGATACTTGGAAATTTAGGAATGAAGCGTATTACCGTGGAACACATATTGTGCTAACTAAAATACTATATTTGTCATTATCAAGAACATTGTGCCTCCAACAATTTATCGAGAAAACAAGTATGAAGATGGTTCCTTTACATAATGTACATTGATAGAAATATGTTTGAGTTTCTCTTGGAAATTAATATATATTTCAAGTTAACTATTGAATTGTACATTTGGTCATGTTACTTTGATATGTTCATGAATGATTTAATTGTTGATTGAATTTTTAATTTTTAGTTAAGAGAATGCCCATATATCTATATATAAAAAATATTTTTTATTTTATTTTTTTATAAATAAAAGTTCGTTTTTTCGGTGCACCGAAGTTTTGAGACCCTTAATAAGAACCGAACTTCCGGAAAAAAACACCGACACCGAACTGAAACCGAATTAATTCGGTTCAATTCGGTTTTCCGGTATTTATGCCCACCCCTAGCTTGGGTGCTTAACCAACTCCTTACACTATTATATCACTCTGACCTACAAATAGGCCTTCTTTTAAGAGATGAAATTTGTAGCTTAAATACTTATATTATCTGCTATATCAACAGTCTAAAATGATCTTGTAGTACATACAAGAAATAATAGAGCGCACGTACTAACCCGGAGAGAAGAATGTAAAGAATAACACCAAGTGACCAAATATCAGTCTTAGTAGTGATTTTATCCCTTGAAAGTGCTTCTGGTGAAACATAATCAATTGAACCAAATAAACCAACCACTGGATTAGCAAAATCCTCGAAAGAGCTAAGACCAAAGTCCATGATCTTCAATGGTGAATTCTCATCTTTGTTTAAAAATAAACAGTTTTCTGGTTTCAAGTCCCTATGAACTATATTTGCCCCATGTAACGCCTCAAGTCCCTTAGCTATTTGTCTCACCACTGCAGCAGCCCCCGCCTCGTTATACCTGTTGAGCAAAATTTGAATTATCACGATATCAGAGTTATGTTCATCTTAATTCTTGTTTATTAATATTAGACTTTGTCTACGTTTCAATTGACAAGCTTAGGTGTATGCGGTATTGTTGAGTTCCCGCATCGACTATTAAGATATGAGAAAGTCAATCCTAATCACTTCTTGAACTAGACTCGATATTTATTTTCATTAATTTGTCAATTACGAATAAGGGATACAACAAAATTAATTCTATGAAACATTACTCCATATGTTTTATTTTTTATAATAGACATAAAATTACCATTAAACTATATGAAAATAAGATCCATATACTTTTGCTCTTTATTAATAGGGGAATTTTCGCATATAGCCACTCAAATTTGCTAATTAATTATGATTCGTAGCTAGCTACATGTTAGAAGGAGGAGAGAGGCGAGCGAGATTGGGAGAGAGAGGAGAGAGGTGAGGGCCAGAAGCTGGTTTGGGGAGTCATGGGACCTTACTTATTAATGAGGGGGGACTTGATTCTGAAATGAAATGATCGATAGAATCGATATTTCACAGAAGAATGACCGAGAGCATAAAATCTTTTCACACCCGTACATGTGGCTGAATTTATAAGGAAGTTCACACACCCGAAAAAGCGAAGAAAAAAAATAGTAATTAAACTTTATGTTCAGTCAGAAATACCTTGCTTGTCCAACAATCCGATCAAATAGCTCGCCACCAGAACAAAGTTCCAATATAAGATGAACACCAAAAGAATCGTCACAAACATCGTACAAATGAATAACATTAGGATGAGGAGAAACATCTTCAACGATCTTCCTCATCACTAACAATTCATTTGTCAATAAAGTCTCACATATCAAAGCTGGTACTACTCTTGACGAGTTATTATTTTCTTTCTTCTCCGGCGGTACTGCCTCGTACCGCCGGAGAGTCTTGATTGCAACAACTTCATTTGTTCTTCTATTTTTTCCTCTCCTTACTACTGAAAATCCTCCTCGTCCTAAAATATCTGTCACTTCGTAATCATCACTTAAACTTGTTCTAATTACATCCTTTTCTCCCATTTTTTGAAGAACAAAGAGAGAGAAAATGTTGAGTTTTGATCTAATTGATTGATCAGAAAACACGTAATTACATCATTAATTGTTTTATAATTAAGGGATTTAATTAATTTATTAATTTTGTTTGTTGGCCGGGCGAGTGGGTGGGTCATGAAATGTTATAAGCAAATGGCAACAAAGGAGAGAGGCTAACGAGAAGAGACACAATTGACTAAGTCAAAACTAATACTTATTCTTCTGTTTTAATTGATGTGACGTTGTTTGACTTGATACAAAGTTTAAGAATTGGTCTGACATTTTTATGGCAAATCGTTTCGGTAAAAGAATGATTTTGAAAGTTACTCTCTTTGTCTAACAACACTTGTCTACTATTGACTTTTCTCACTTCTAAAGAAAACTATAAATAGATGGGTAATTTTACTCTATCATTTTTTGAAAAATGACTATAACTATTGATTTCATAAGGTGGACAAGTATTATTGGACATCCTAAAATAGTATAGTAGACAACAATTGTTGGATGGAGGAAATGATTCTTTCTAATTATAGAAATGTGACATTTTTTTCAGAACGGAATAAAAGAAAAATGTGTCGTGTAAATTGAGACAAATGGAATACTAATTGTTAATAGTGAGATTAGGTTAATTAAATCTCTTTGTTCTTGAGTAATGTAGAATAGGCTTGTACAGATTTTACTATTTTTTATTTTATTTTGAGAGATTGTCATAGGAATCAAAATATACTTGTACATTGCTACACTATATATACTTTATTTATACATTTTTCAAAATATTATTAGGTTTGACTAAAGATCAACTTGACTAGCCATTTTGTAATAAAATAGCAAAAGTGAAGTACTTAGTTCATGGGCCGAAATGGGAAGCCCAATCATGGAAGTCATTTGGCCCATACAAAGCCTGAGCTATATTGGGCTAACCCGATATTGACACTACCCGAATTAATCGTCAGTTTAACTAAAATTAATAGTAATAATTATTTTCTAACACTCGGAAACAATTTCTTAACTGCCACGAAGTAGTGATAAGATCTGTTGTTTTAATTTCTTCTAACACTGTTAAGAAAGATGAAAATAGACCACCAAAGTCAAAAACCAACCACGTTCGATTAAATTTTGGGAAAGTCTATTAAATATTGATAGAAAATTCTTGATTCGTATGAAAAAATTAATTGAAAATATTAACCGATTTGAATAATTTTTATATTTCATAATTATAAAATGCATCATCGTGGGTTAGACTTTGTTCTTTATCATCACATGACCATTTTCTCAAAAATAGAACTCATAAGATATTTGACATATACTAAACATACTTACTTTTTTCACAAACTTAAAAGTAAGTATTACCCGAGTTAACTTGTTTAGCTAATACGAATTATTATTATTTTCAACACTCCAAAACAATTTTTCTATCCCGCGAATTAGTGGTAAAATCTATTGTTATAATTATTTCTAACACTATTAAGAAAGATCAAAATGAACCACTAAAGTCTAAAACCAATCGCATTCGATTAAATTTTGGGAAAATCTATCAAAAATTGGTCAAATTTTTTGATTGGTATAAAAAATAATAATTGAAAATAATGACCGATTTGATCTATTTTTATATTACACAGATTTAAAATGCATCATTGGTGGTCACACCCTGATCTTTACCACCACTAGACCATTGTTATTTGTTGGTTTAAGACTTTCATTCTTTTTATTTATACTCTTTAAGCCCAATTTTTTTTTTTGCCAAACCAGTCAACCGAGTTCGGTTGGTTTCTTTAATGAAAAATAAAAAATTAAATTGATCGAATTATGTAGATTTCTAAGAAAAAGAAATTTACATGATATTATTACCATTGAATTCGGTCGGCTTTACTTTCTAGATCTTTGTGCTGAAATCATGCCGTGCTTGATCAGAGTATTAGTAGAAAATACAAAAATATGACGAATTTAATCGATTGTTGTCGGTTGATTTTTACTTTTTTAATAATTTAAATAATTGTAATTTCTTTGAATTCTTTCTGACTAAACTCTTAGCATTAAAGAAGTTTATCATGTATTCAAGAGTAAAGTGCATTTTGTATTTATTATTTTTCTTAACGAGAAAAAGAACTAAAACGACATCAAAAATAGAACTTACAAGATATTTGACATATACTAAACATACTTACTTTTCACAAACTTAAAAGTGAGTATTACCCGAATTAATAGCAAGTTTAGCTAATAATTATTATTATTTTCAACATTTGGAAACAGTTTCTCTATCTCACGAAGTAGTGGTAAAAATTGTTGGTATAACTATTTCTAACACTATTAAAAAAGATGAAAATGGACCACCAAAGTCTAAAACTAACCGCATTCGTTTAAATTTTGAGAAAATCTATCAAAAATTGATCAAAAATTCTTGATTGGTATATAAATAATAATTGAAAATAATGGCCGATTTGATTGATTTTTATATTACACAATTTTAAAATACATTATTGGAGTCAAACCCTGATCTTTACCACCACTAGAGCATGATTGTTTGTTGGTTTAACACTTTCATTTTATTTATTTCTACTCTTTAAGCTCATTTTTTGTTTTTGCAAAAATAGCCAATTGAATACGGTTTATTTCTGTCACGATCCAGACCATCTTGATTGGCACCCACACTAACTCTCCGGTGGGAGAACCACTACTACAAACCCAAACCAAGCAACTAAATAAAAAACTAAAGCATTTAAGGATACGAAACAAGCTAAATACAAAGGAAAGAAATAGGGAGTTCCCATAAACTCCAAACAAAAGTCTATCAACTAAACAAATGCGGAAGTAACACCTAGAGGCTAGAACTGAAAGTCAATGTACCAAAACATCTAAAGTTCAACAAGTCTAAACAAGAAGGGATACAACCCCAAACTAATGCACTAATAACTAACTAGAAAGTCTATGTCCGAAATGGTGGACATAGACGAAAGAGAACCCATGGCAGCCCGGAAGAATTGACTCACCCTTGAATTCGAACGATCACTGATCTTCTGAGCAAGGTCTGTCAATAGCCGCTTGAAGATGCCCTGTACTCAACAAAGAAAGAGTAAGTGCAGTATCAGTACACAACCACAATGTACTGGTAGGATCATGCGGCTATCCCACTAAGTGCAACATACATAAGTCAATACAACAATATAATCACATGCATATATATCGAACATATACAATATTATCAACATTTACGAACAACGAACAACTTCACATTTCTCAAGATACACAATTATGACAAGTCATTGGTCCTCTCATGGAACCCAACCCAAACAGTTAACATACCGAAATGTGGTACCCGATCCAATGATTATGCCGGAACGTGGCAACCGATCCCATAATTATGCCAGAACGTGGCAATCGATCCAAGTTAGTGTGTCGGAACGTAACACACGATCCATTCAACCAACCATAATCACAATCACAAGTATATTCTCAAGATCATACATTTAAGTCACGTTTTCATGGCAATCATCATTTATCTATCTCATCTACAACAAGTGTGATCAATAATGCAACATTCATATACATACATGTATCATAATGAAGCAAGAATAAACATGCATCACACAATCATAGAATCACAACCATCACCGACCTCGAAACAAGCTTAAAACCCTAAGAAACTTGATCCTTCCCTTTTCGGATTCGTTTTGCTTGTTCTTGGTCTACAAACAATCAATATAATACGGGAATCAATAAACAATCACTAATTACCCGGATTACTAACAATGCTAACCCTAGATCATACCCCATGATGCCACACACTCAAAATAGGGTTGTTTCCACCATAGAATCTAGATCAAAACCTTTCTCCATCGATAATTATCCATTCTATTACGTTCTACGGATCGAAAAATGGATTCGGGGAGTGAAAATTTTATATTTAGCCTCAAGAATGGTGGAAAATTATCAAGAGTCGCCTGGGGTTCATTCCTTAGCTCTAAAAATCGAAAAGTGCATAATAAAGTCGTTTTGGGGTTTATTTACGACTTTAAGTTGCGTTTGGCCCGCTACAGCGGTCCTCACCCTGCTACAGCGGCCTCGCTAGAGCGACCAAAACCACCGCCAGAGCGACTTGCACAAAACAGTGAGCTATTTTAATAATTCCAAGACCCCAATTTCACAACACACCTTTAACTAGACGCTCAGAAAATACCGTTCACACTAAGATCAATTTCGAGAGTTCTACTCACCCGAATTCAATTCCATAAAGTCGTACGTATTCCTTAACGACTTATCTAACTACTCATGTAATCAAAATCATAAATAAATCACCCGATTGTTACCCGATTTCTCTACACCTTAATAACTCTGATTTCGTCCAAATCTGGACTAGGTTGGAAAAATCCAAGTTACTACGGAAAAAAATTCCGCCCAAAAATTTTCCCCGTTGATTTTTTTATAACGACGGAACCCGGTCGTTACAGTTTCTTTATGAAAATAAAAAAAATGATCGAATTCTCTAGATTTCTTCAAAAAAAAAATTACATGATATTTTAAACGGTTGAACCAGATTGATTTCACACTTTCTAGATCTATGTGCTAAAAATTCAATCGTGCTTGATTGGTATTAGTACGAAAAAAATGACCTATTTTAGATCGATTGTTGTCAATCAGTTTTCACTTTTTAAATTAATTTATATAATTGTCATCTTTTTGAACTGTTTCTGACTAAACTCTTAACGCTAAAGAAGAATATCATGTATTCTAGAGTAAAGTACATTTTCTATTTATTATTTTTCTTAAAATGAGAAAAAATAAATAAAACGCTGAGGATATTTAACATATACTAAACATACTTTTCACAAACTTAAAAGAGCATAACTGCTTAAATATATGCTTAAATGACCATTTTGAACCTACTTTTAAACTAAGTGGACCATTTTCATCATTTTTGTCACTATGACTATGGATAAGCTCAAGAATTGAAGGATGGGGCCAACTTTACCTTAAAATAGAAATACAAGGACCAGTTTCTATTGTAATGGCCCACCAAATTGTACCTTGCACGTGACAAGGTTAAGTTTGGGGGGTGAAAATATAATAATTGAAAATTAGGCAAAGGTAAAATCAGAATCAAAAATGGCGGCTGAATCCCTTTACTTCAACTTCGTTTAGGTACTCCAAGTTTTCGTAATGATACAATCACCCTCAAAATGATTTGTTACTGTGCCTTTGTAGTCCTAGAGAATGGAAGTTTTGGGGTTATTCGATCTTCCGAAAATAATTATTATTATGGACTTTCAAATTTCTCGTGGGGTTTTACTCGTATAATTAGTAACTTTAGGATAATGTCTATTTTAATTACTAGCGCTGAAAAATATCTATTTTATGATTATGATTTTTTTATCTTTAAGTATATCGTGATATTTGTGTGATTATAGAAGCTTCTTATTAAGCGTAAAATGAAAGTTTTAAATTGAATTATTTATATAGTACCTTTTTAGTTAGATTAATAAGAGAATTGATCCGTGAACTGACACAACGATATAATATTCACATTAAATAGGCATTGAATTAGCTTGAAAATGAATTCGTAACTAGTAATCAGATATTTTATGAACAACTATCTTTAAAATATTCTAAATTTACTTCAACCCTTTAAACAAGATAAAGATTTCTCTTAAAGCAGAATCTTTGTTGAACAGGAAATTCTATTGTAGTATATTAAATTTACTACTACAACAAATACACAAAATCATATTTTTATTATATGTCCATCCATGTTTGTTCAATATTCTTTTTCGTACTAAATATGCAACAAAAGCTCTTGTACATTCTTGCTACCATAATATCTGTATATTGAAATAATATTTTTTAACCTTATATATACAATTAAATTTATTTGTAACATCACTGGTTCTGAAATCTTTTAATTATCATACTGATGAATTGTTGTGTGTCTATAACAACATTTGAAAATTTAAATAATATTTAATAATTATAGAGAAGTTTAAATAAAATCCTAAGCTTAATCTCACTTTGTGGAAAGAAGGAAAATCTTTTTTAATGGGGAAATCAGATATTAATATGATTAAATATTCTTTGTCATTAATCCTGTATCGAATTACCAAAATATTTTATCAAAATCTTCATGTGTCATTGATAATCTTAGAGATTTTATCTCTATAAAAATGACTAATTATTATACCACCAAAAAAGAAGATGTATGTTATTATGAAGGGTAATTTAATAAAGAATGTATTGCTAGAAAAAAAAATGAATGTTGCTTTTATAGGTAAAAAATTTGTTGTAGAGATACTAAAAATATATTATAAAAAATTAATTCCAAATTTATTTTGACTGTTATAGTAAAATATTGTTATAAAGGATCCAATTTTATAAGGATTCCTTCTTAGTTTTATTTTAATATTTTGATTATTTATTTTGGCTAGTTAAATTAATGGCATGTTACCTAATTTGCAGATATTAAGTTATTAACTCATACATAAAATGTGATAGATTTCAAGATTTAAAATAGCTTCCAACTTTGTATACTAAAGCAATTAATATTATTACTTTTTTTTTTATGGAAATACATTTCAATATTTGATTGAGTATGAAAGAGAGATTAAGATATTTTATCGTAATTAATTAAAGACATTTGATTTTGTGCTTTAATTGCACACGTTTTATCTATTTTATTCACACTTAGAACAAGTATAAATATTACATGTTTCTCCTCCAAATTATAATTTTACTCCAAATAAAACAGTAAATTTAAAAAGACACCGTCAACTTTTTTTTATTGAAAAACGGATATTTTATTTATTTTTAAAATAAAGAAGGAAATTATAAAATGGAGAATGTGAAATTTCAGATAACCAAATAATTGAACTATTAAAATTGTATTAAAAAATGACATTTAATTCTTGAATATCAATAAGAAGTGAGTGAGAACTGCACTTTTTAAAAAAGATTTATTTTAATTTAAAAATAAATAATCGATTCACCGCTCATCCAATACTATTAACTTTTAGCGTAACTTAAATTTAGATATTTAAATACACATGTTATTGGTAAACAATGAAACATTATTTGTAAATCGGTGCTATTTTACAATTTTACTAACCTTCAACTTAAATTAGAGAATTTAATTTGAAGCTAATAAATCGATTTGAGGAGTATTTTATGTGGAATGATAATTTTCACTTATAAAACTTTAATTCTTTTTATAAAATTTATGTCCAAATACAATTTTATTATTTTTAAAAGTTATTGACAATTGTACATCTTTTTTATATTTTTTGAAATAAATAGTTTGTTCACTGCTTGTAAAACAGTATTAACTTTTAATATAACTGAAATTCAGCTATTTAAACACACGTACTATTTGCAAACAATGAAACATTTGTTTATAAATTGATATTGTTTTACAATTTATTTTTTCAATTTTCACTTAAATGTGAGAATTTGGAGTTGTTAAATTGATTCGAGAAGTATTTTATATGAAATGGAGATTTACCCTCACAAAATTTCAACTCTTATTATAAGTAAAATTTATGTTCAAATGCAATTTTATTATTTTTTAATAAAATATTGACAACTATTCATTAATATTTTTTTAAAAAGACTTTTTTTAATTTTGAAAAAAACATTTAGTTCAAGCTCATTGAATAATATTAATGTTAACTAAAATTAGACTTCCGAACATGCGTGTTTGCAATAATAAAACATTATCTTTTAATCGATATCATTTTATAATTTTATTTTTCCAGTCTTCAACTTAAATTAGATAGTTGAAGCTAATAAATTGATTGAGGAGTATTTTATATGAAATAATGATTTCACTCCCGAAATTTCAACTTTTTTATAAGTAAATTTATGCATAAATATAATTTTATCATTTTTAAAAAAAAGTTACTGACAATTGTATCCCTTCTATTTAATTTAATTTTTTTGTTTTGGAATAAACAATTTATTTACTGGTCGTTGAATATTATTAAATTAGCATAATTGAAATTCAAATAATTAAATACACGTGTTATTTAAACAACGAAACATTGTTTTTGTTAATCAGTATTGAAGCTAATTAATTGATTTGATGAGTATTTTATATGAAATAATGATTTTGATTGACTAAATTTTGACTTTTTTTATAATTTAAATTAGAGCTGTCAATATGGGCTGACCTACCCCATTCGGGCTAATCCATACAGACTTTGAAATTTGACAGGTCAGACTGGGTTAGCCCATTCATTGTGTGGACCAGAAAATGATCTGCCAAGCCCACAAGTACGTGGGCTACGGGATTTGCCAGGCCAACCCTCTTTTCTTATAAGTATATTTTTTTATAATTTTTTAAATTAAATTATAATTTAAAAATATTTTCATAAATATCGACAAGATAATATTACATGGTGTTAGTGTTACTACTTGTTAATCAAATACACAAATAAAATTATCTTTATAATATTTATTAAGTTTGATTTCAAGTAAAAGCATAAATAGCTAAATAGAATTATTAACATAATTGTTTTCCAATGATCATAATAAAACACAAAAACTATGACAATATTCCATAGGTTATTGCCTATGTAGTGATTCCCTAGAAATTTTAGGAAATTTTTATTTTATTTAGTACATATTTTATAAATATAATTTGTATTTAAATTGTAATATTTCAAACTTTAAACAAATTTTGGGTTTAGCCTCTTGTTATTTTTAATATTCTATTTTATTTTTATTTTTAATTAATTTTTATTTGCCCCACGGGCCGGCCCTATCCATATTTCTCAAGCCCCACAAATCGGCAGGTTTATTCAGGCCGGGCTAAAAAGATTTTTTCTTAAATGGGCTTCAAAAATCGTAGTCTAGCCCTATCAAATCACGAGTTAGGCCAAGCCGGCCTAACAGATCTAGCCCATATTGATGGCTCTAATTTAAATTGTGTCCAAATATATTTTTATTTCTTTTTTAAAAAAAAAGCTTTTGACAAGTGCACTTCTTTTTCCTTAAAAAAATAATTTTTCAAGTTTTGAAATAGACCGTCGAGAATAATATTAACTTTTAATATAACTGAAATTGAAACATTTGAACACACATGTTATTTGCAAACAATGAAACGTTATCAATAAATCGATATTATTTTATAATTTTATTTTTTCAAGTCTTCGACTCGAATTAGAGAATTTGAAGCTAATATTTTAATCATCACAAACTAGTAGAGTCAAAAAACGGAACATATGAAACTATAGGGACTAATTTGATAAAATTAAAGTAATGATTACGTCAGCATGAAACTATTTAGAACCACAGTTAATTTAACTTATCCATAGTTAAAAAAAGAAAGGAAAAAAAGTTGTAACTTATCCTTTTAGTAGTAAAGTAATACATTTGCATTTTCCACTTAGTTTTTACTTTAATGTCTTTGCACCTTCCTCTCTTCTTCATATTTATTTCTAACTTTCCAATACACAAACAAAAGTGAAAACATCACTTCAATACACCTAACATTCTTCTCAAACCCCCTCTTTTCCTTTTTTTTTTTTGTTCAAAATTAGATTAGTATAGCCAATAGATAATAACTTCAACAAGCTGTTTTCAAGAAAATCATGTAAGTCATTTTCTTGAATTTTTTATATTTGTTTTAGTTATTTTGAGTGTTGGTTTGTTGTGAATTCTTGTGAAATATGGTTCTTGAAGGGGTAGGTAGATCAGAGTGTATGTGGAAATTAAAAGGGTGTTTTTTTTTGACAAAGAAAGAAAAGTAAAGATGGAATTTTTAATAGTAATCAGTAGAAAAAATGATGAAATTCTGTTTCATGGGGTTGTTATATTTTTGTTTGTTTGTGTTTTTTCTCTATGGAGTTATATTTATATGCTGATGTGTAGTATAAGGTGGGAGTAATTTTTTATGATTTGTTTCTGTCGAAAGATTATCTGTTTTTGAGGAATTTGGAGTGTTTTGTTTGATCATGTTAGATTAAAGATCATTGATTTTGGATTGAATTGGAGTTGATTTTACTAAAAGTTGAGTTTTTTGTTGTATTTGAATTGGTGTTGCAGAATTTGCTAAATGGGGATATTTGAAGATATGGGGTTCTCTGGAAATTTTGAGTTTCTATCTGATCCTATGGGATGTGGAGGAGATGTGGCTCAAGAAGTTGAGCATAAGCCGGTTGGGTTGGAGGAGGAGGAGGACTATAGTGATGAGGAGATGGATGTGGATGAGCTAGAGAGGAGGATGTGGAGGGATCGAATGCTTTTGAGGCGTCTCAAAGAGAAGAATAAGAATAAAGAGGTGGGGGATGGTGCAAAGCAGCGTCAGTCGCAGGAGCAGGCTCGTAGAAAGAAGATGTCGCGTGCACAAGATGGTATACTGAAGTACATGCTGAAAATGATGGAAGTTTGTAATGCTCAGGGTTTTGTTTATGGAATTATCCCTGAGAAAGGGAAGCCTGTGACTGGTGCTTCGGACAATCTTCGTGCTTGGTGGAAGGAAAAGGTCAGATTTGATCGAAACGGACCTGCTGCCATCGCTAAGTATCAGGCTGATAATCAGATTCCCGGGAGGGTTGAGGAATCGAGTGTGATAGTTTCCACTCCCCACACTTTACAGGAGCTGCAGGATACAACTCTAGGATCCCTATTGTCTGCTTTGATGCAGCACTGTGATCCTCCACAGAGGCGATTTCCATTGGAGAAGGGGGTATCTCCACCCTGGTGGCCCTCTGGTAAAGAGGACTGGTGGGGTCAGTTGGGTCTGCCAAATGATCAAGTTCAACCTCCATACAAGAAGCCTCATGATCTGAAGAAGGCCTGGAAGGTTGGTGTTCTAACGGCGGTAATCAAACACATCTCTCCCGACATTGCTAAGATTCGCAAGCTTGTTCGTCAGTCAAAGTGCTTGCAGGATAAGATGACAGCTAAGGAGAGTGCAACTTGGCTTGCTATTATCAATCAAGAAGAGGCTTTGGCTCGTACGCTGTATCCTGATAGCTATCCACAGGGATCTTTAGCTGTTGGTAATGGTTCCTTTTTCATCAGCGATGCTAGCGATTACGATGTGGAAGGAGTGGATGACGAGAGAAACAATGAAGTGGAATGTAAACCCCATGACATCAATCTCCGAGCTGGGCTTATGTTACCTAAAGATAGGATCTTGATGCCAGGTTTAGCTCCAGTGAAAGGAGAAATTATTGATTTAACTTCTGATTTTATCCAAAAGAGGAAGCAACCATGTTTTGAGGAGTCTGTTGATCAAAAGATATATACTTGTGAGTACCTTCACTGCCCATACAGCAATTATCAAGCTGGATTCCTTGACAGGACTTCAAGAAATAACCACCAAATGAGTTGTCCATTCCGGTTCAATTCTGCTCAAACACTTAGTACACCTAAGTATCAGATCAACTATGAGCACAACACAGTTTTTCCTGCACAAACTGCTCCTTCTAAGCCAGCAGTTTCGTCAGTCACTGCTTCCTCTTCGATGAGTGCCTCGGGGCTTGGACTCCCTGAAGATGACCAGAGGATCATTTCTGACCTCATAACATCATACGACAACAACTTTCAGCAAAATGGTAGCATCTGTTCCGGAATTTCTGAGATTCTAGTAAATCAAAACCTGCAGCAGCAACAAACAGTTGAACTTCCTATGGATGGCAACTTCAACCTGGGACATATGGAGACCTCAGCTCAAGAAACCAGCATGCCTGCTTATCGTTCAACAGAGTTTCAATATGATCAATGCAAAATGTCCTTTGACCCCCCCTTCGGTGGAAACATAAATGATATTACTGATTACAGATTTGGTTCCCCGTTCAACTTGGGAGGAAGCGACTACGCCATGGATCAGCTGACAAAGCAGGATATATCTACATGGTACCTCTGAACTAGTACTAGTATTAAACTGTCTTATTTTCTACATGAAGGCTTGATAGGTTGTATATGTTTAGATAAGTGATCAACTTACTGTCCTTTATAAATACAGGTATTGTAGTTTCTTTGTGATTTAGTTAATGTTTTGATGGTTGTAAGTGCTAAACACAGTATTATCTTTATGCAATTATGTTTTAAACTCAGCTCTTATTTACACCATTGATCATGATTCATGCGATAGGAACAAGTTCATGATTGATAATCGCGTTTTATGAATATCACGCAAGCTCTTTTGAGGGCACCATGGTGGTGAAACAGGTTTAACATCCATTTCCCAGTTAGTCTGCAGGTGTACATCATGAAGCTTCTTCATGGTTTTTTGGCATGCAATTGACTCAAGTCCCAACTATTAACAAGTCCTGTGAGATGTATGGGACCAAAGGTCTTAAGTTTAAATTCTAATAGAGAAAAATCTCGAGTTCGAGCTCTGTGGGTAGAGAGATTCTTGGTAGGATGTGTTCATCCTTTTAGTGGTTCTTGTTGCAGTGTGAATCTAGATTAGTTGGACCAGTGAGTTTTCGATACCGAATCGTCAAAGGTCTATAGTCTTGCCTTGCCTAACCCTATGTTTTTTTTTTCTAACGAATCACATGCTTCCTTCTTGCAATAATAATGTAATAAGCTCAGCTGCAATGTTTTGTTTGGTATAGGTCAAATCTAAGTGTCATTTTGGTAAAAGTCATTAGTGCCTATGACAAATGAGGATAGTTGGAATTCCATCCCCAACCCCACCCTGGGACATTTTTTTTTTATGACCGATGTTCGGTCCGGCTTTCGCGCACCTCGACTAATTTCACCAAATATCTGTCACCTCCCACCAATAACAGGTATTACATAACTCTGTCCACCATGGCTAGGACAGATGAGAAGAATACCCTAGTGCCTTTTATTCTACTGTTTTGTTTGGTTTAATGTGAACAAATGGAATTGCTTTTTAGGTCAAGTACCTAAATTAAATGTGCAAGTGAGAAAATGGTGTGTTTCTCCTTCATCCTCTTTAGATACAAAAGTTCAATATTTAACGACTTAAGAGTTGAAAAAATATTGTATAGGTTCGATCTATATTCATTAGAGGTCTTAAATAGTTCAATGAGTTGTTTTAATAATTAAATCGATCAATTATTAGTGAAATTACTTATCGATTCTTCGTACACTATTCATCTAGGCTCTAGTCAATAGCTTAAAATCACAAACAAGCTAAACCGTTAATAAGAAGAATATGATTTTTGATAAAGCTAAACCGTTAATAAAAAAAGAGACTTCCAATATTAATGAAGAAAAATAAATAAATTATTGCCACTTGACAGTATATTCCTGGGATAAACTATTTAAAGATGTTTTTTTAGTACCGTTTACTTTTGAATAATTCTTTTTCACTATAAATACATGTGCTTTAAGATAAACTATTTAAAACATCTTCTAGAAGTTCTTTTTTTTTTTTTTTGGATTCTTCTTTTATGGGTGGACAAAGAAAAGCAGTCAAATTACGTGTTTGAGATGGTTTACTTGAAAATGAAATGTTCAACTTATTGTTCAGAATTTTACGTGTCATATTTTTCATTTACACGTCTTTAAGAAAATAGTTTCTTATTTATAAGTCATTAAGAATATATTAACTACGTTAAAAAGGTAATTTGATAAAAAAAATTATGTGATTTTAAAAAAAAATTCCATCATATTAATTTCTTCATATATTTATTAAGTAAAGGTAAAGGTGAAAATTAATAATTAATTATATTTAATTTTCTAAAACAATAAGTACTTAATTCAGATCAATTATTTTTAATAAGAACGACAATTAAAATGGACCGGAGTCAAAATTAAGTACGTGTAAATCATAGACTTTCTTGTTTGAAAAATTAGTTTTGCTTTGGATATTAGTACCATTCGTGCATCATGTCACATTCAACGTTCATTATACTCCATAAAAGAGAGACGCTATTTGAAAAATAAGTAAATACTTTTTCATATGGTAAAATATTTTTATTGCCAAGTTCTCAAAATATAAATTTATAGATATAATCTTTCATAAAAAATGAGATTTGTTATCTCGAAAACAAACTCATTGTTATATGTAACACTGCTATTAATTGATGTTTAATATTATATCTTCAAAAGTAATTTAGAGAATAAGTAATTAACGATTAGGATAAAACATGAATTTTTTTTAAATGTTTAAACTTAAAAGTAATAAATAAAAATAAAAATTTATTTTTGAAATAGTAAATAGAGGAAGTAATTTGAACTCCGTAAAAGCATTTAGTTCCTTTTTGTCAAGTTAATGTCAAAGTATTAATTACTGTATTACTCAGCACAAATTCCGTGGTCTTTAATTAAAAATATGTCAATGCATCAAAATAGCATTTAACCTTGTGGTAACATGTTACATGAAAAGTTGCCAAACAAAAGGAGGTATTTTTTAAAACGAACTAAGAGAAACAAATTGAAACGGAGTCTGTAGGTATAGTTACTACTTACTATAGTATAGTGGCTCAGGAGAGCAAATTCAAAAATGAAATTCTTTCCTCTTCCAGCATCTCACCATATATATTGGCAAATACAAGTTAAAACAAGAACAAAATAAACAAAATTAAAGAGCCAATTTTAATCCTCTTCTTCAATTTCTTGCTCCTCTTCATCTCCAATTTCTAGCTCTTCCTCATCATCTATATCCATCTCCTCTTCATCACTTTCTTGTTCATCCTCTTCTTCATTTTCCGATTTTTTAGCATCGACATTACCTGAAGGCAACAAGCATGACACTAAGAATAAATTGAAGTAACGTCGCGAGTATTGTGGAAGATTTCTGTAGTTGGAATAGCTAATGGCCAGTCAAGTAACCATTAAAATAAAAGGAGTGTCTTTTGCTTCATGTAAGAAAAAGAGGTTACAGAGAAAATTACCGTATTCATTGAAAAGGAGTCCACCAGTACACAGGCCCTCTTCAATCTTGACAAGTTGAAGAGTCATTCTAGGTCCAATCTCTTGAAGTTTGACAGCACTTTTCGTAGAAGCTCGATTAACTCTTCCAATATCAGATGACAGATTTACGGTTGCTGCCTCATCATCCCCTTCACTTTCAGATCCATAACCAGCTCTTCATTGACAAATGAAAATTAAGAGAAGCACAACATTAGCAGGACTACATTACATTTTATATAACAAACAAGGAAAATGTCAAATCGTTCACCCTAGCAGCTTACTTT
>JAJOOS010006105.1:0-21726 GCA_029582725.1 Solanum chiquidenum | reverse complement strand
TAGGATAGCTCAAAAGACAATAAACCTAGCTAGAGTACGTGCATTTTTATTTATTGTAACAAGTGTTACTTATATCAAAGTGTGACTCTATATTGTTTAACTAATTAACATGTTTAATTTGTCTAAACAGGTTTCTCCTTCATTAGGTCATTAAACATGGAGAACATTGATGATCAAAGGAGCAACAAAAAGGCAAGAAATGAGATGCAAAATTGTTCAACTCGTACCATTCTCTCAATGGAAAGAGAAATCATGAATAAAGTTGTCCAAGATGAGACAATCAAAGGTGAAAAGTTCAACAACACACAAACAAGAGAATGTTACTCTCTAATGACTCCTAATTACACAATGGATGATCAATTTGGAACAAGGTTCAATAATCAAAATCATGAACAATTGGCAACAACAACAACTTTTCATCAAGGAAATGGTCATGTTTCTCTTACTTTAGGGCTTCCACCAAATTCTGAAAACCAACACAATTACATTGGATTGGAAAATCATTACAATCAACCTACACATCATCCAAATATTAGCTATGAAAGCATTGATTTTCAGAGTGGAAAGCGATACGCCACTCAACTATTACAAGATTTTGTTTCTTGATGATATATATAATTTGCAGGTAAATCAGCTTGAAATTACATCATAAAAGGTCTTGAATAAAAGAAGGGGAGTTGAGATTTAGTGATCTCTTATATATATATATATATATACATATATGTATAGGTAGAAATTTTAGTTAGTATATATAGGTTATACTTCTAGTTTCTTAATGGAGATACAATTTTTGATGTTGTTTTTGTATTGAGATAACTAGCTAGCTTGGATTATTTAAAGTTGTTGCATGCAACCAAAGAAGAAGAAAAAATAATCTATATATGCAAACTATAATATGTTGTAAATTTTGTGCTTCTTTTTGTTTCAATTTGCATATATGCAAACCAGGTGATTGCATATATCTTCTCTGATTATCAAGAATTGTCCCGAAAATTGCATATACACTATCCTCTGCAGACTAGACTTATGTGATTACAGTAGTTATGTTGTTGTTGGTGTTGCTTTATTTTTTTGGTCATGTAAAATGGGGTTTGATGAAGTTGTTATTTTACATTTCTCTTGTTTGATTTTTTTTTTCAAGCTATGGAATTACACCTACTTACCCATTTTACTTGAGTTTATAGTTGATCACAATATAATGGTCTTGTTGAGTTTAGCATTTTTTTTCGCAGATGCAAAAAAACTAGATGATTAATTTTTTTCATCAGTCCAAGCCTTACTAGACAGAGTTACGTGGTGCGTATAATGGATGCAAAATATGTGCAGAAATGATAATTAGTCGAGATGTGCACAAGCTGCCTCGGATGCAACTGTTATTAGTTGTAAGAACAATAAATAACATGATTGTTTTGTTATGAAGGGAACATCTTCCTTCTTGTTCAGTAACAAAAAAATGAGACAAATTATCGCTAAATATGTGTCGGATCCTTTAAAAGTAATGCATTTTTTCAGGATTCAACATGGGCGCAATGACATTTTTGAGGAGTCTGAACAACATAACTTATCATCATTCATCCCTGTTGGACTGGAATGAATATATGTTATGTCAAATTTGGATTAATTTGTTTCTGGCTTCCATATGCTCACATTCAAAGCTCACTAATCATGATTAGGAGTTAAAAGTAGATGTGCAAACACATGTTAATGCTTGGAAAAATTATATAATTAGACATACTTCACTGTCATATATACTGTTATTACCTATACTTTTAAAATATTGCACGAATTAAGAGTTTTCTATCATATATTAAAGAAAATACACTTAGATACATGTGATTCGCATGTATCTGAGATACCAGATACATGGGAGAATGGCAAGCGAGATGAGAGAGATGTGAGGGCGGCGAGCGAGATTTGTTATGTATTTCAGATACATGAAATCTACTTGAATACAATGTATTCAGAACAAATTACACCTAATTTTGATTCCATGCTTTCGAGATGCATGTATCTTAGCGTATCTGGAGGCACCAAAATCTAGTAAAATGAATAATATAGTGAACTAAAGTATATCTAAGTAATTGACTCCTGAACTAATGAGATTTATGCAAGTTTTCCTATACTTCTTTAGTGCAAAATTTGAGTGTGAATAATTTTTTACTAACCAGTCTTAATTACAACCCTTAATAATCATCGAACTTGGCTTAAAAGTTTCATGTCAATTATTAGCTTCATTTTTACACAAATATATCAAAGTTGCTTATAAATTATTTTGATCAACTTATATGCTTAGTCAAATCATCGCAAATAATGATAATTTAAACTATTTCGATCAACTTTAAAATCCTTCTAGATAGCTTCTATACACTATTTGCAAGTGATTGGGACTATACTCCATCAACTATATATTATATACCAACATGTCGTAGTTTAATCTCCAAGTAATAAATTGATCTAACCTATAAAAAAAAAAAAACCTAAACTATAGTCCATTTTTTTTTAAAAAAAAGTTGGTCATGATTGGTGCTAGAAGTCTTATTTGGGCGGTGAAGACTAGAATTTAAAATAAGAATAGATGCTTACCGTTGGAGCAATTTTTTCTTGTTCTTCTAGACTATGTTCAAATATTATAAGTGAATACTTATAATTTTATTACCTTTTGAATTATTTAAAATAAAATTTTAATCCGTTAGGTGTTAATATCCTAAACGTTTGTGTGTCTGAGAGTGTATTTACTTTATAACACCAACAATAAATTTAGCATAATTTTATATGGAGAGTCTAGAAAAAGTAGAATATATATGAATTTATCTCTTATCTTTATAAGTATTCTACTTTCTTTGTATTAATTTTTATTGTGGAAAAATGCATCCTCAATAATTATAATTAGACATATCTAAGTATCTAAGAGTGTGGCTTGATGGCTAATAACAACTTGTTTTAACGATTGCTACCTATTGTATTGTGTCATTTCTTTAGATTATTTTGACTGTTAGTTAATTTTGTAATATCGTATCGTTAAAATAGTTGTTATTTAATTTTATGTAAGAATTAATTTGATGTGATCACGTCATTTTTGTTTTAAATCATTTATATCCTACTTTCCCCCCTTATAATTAATAACTCTACCGGCTGCCCTACTTTGTTAAGTTCGAACAATCTATTGCAAGGATTTAAAAAATTATACTAAACAAACACCTTTATGTTTAATCCAAATAATATATTACGATAATTATGAATTTAGAATTTTAAATTTATATGTTTTGGATTTAATTAGGACATAAAAGTGGGGTTTTTTTTCCAAACATGTGTTCTTTGCTTTAATGCATGCCAGATAATTGGAATTTGTACTTTCAAAATTCACTGTTGAAAAATCATACTGATTGAAATATTTTCCACAATTCAAACACCAAAAGTATAAATATTGGGACCAAAAAAAAAAGGTGCACTATACAAATCTACCATGATTAAAATATCTTTTATTTCACATATGGACAATCATACTTTTTAATTTTGAAAATTTAAAATAATTCTTGTAGGGACATTTTGCCAATATTAATTATTTTAAAAATAACCAGTTTACATGCTGTTTGTTTTTGGATAAATATTATTAAGATAAATTATTTTATATCCATAAATCTGTTCAATTCCCCACGTTTGTGTCATACAAAAATAATTTTAAGATGATCTCACTTTGTAATTAAAAATTATAAAAATTGAGTTTATATTATTATGGATTTCTTAGTGTGAATCTGAATTAATTAGATGCCAAAGCAAGTACTCTTGAAAATGGATCGAAGTTGACTTTAAGAGGGAGTGCTTTATCCTTTAAATTAGATCTTTTTAGCGAGATTCGAGATTAGTTGGTTCCTAAAGTAAATTCATGAATGGATGGAAATGGATTCGTGTTTGATATATAGTGTTTTACCCTCCAAACGGAAACTTTTTGGTACGATTTCAGATTAGTCGACAAATCTTAAATTAAAGCAGTCAAACGGGTAAGCGTTGTAAATAGTAGAGAGTGTTTTACTTTTACGTAAAACTTTTTGGTACATATTTAAATTATTTGGATCTCAAACCAAGTATCAAATGAGTTTTTTTTTTTTAATTTTATGTTATATATATATATATTACAATTTGATTGGTTCATTTTTTCTACAATTATAATTTATAGGTATGTTTTAAGTTGACTTTCAATGAATGCTAGTTGTAATATTTGATGGAATGCACCAAACATAATATATGATCTGTTTTTCATTTTGAATAGTTCATATAAAAAAAACAAAAATAATAAAAGATCAATAAATAGGACATTGAAAATCAAACATATTAAGTCAAAAACGGAAGCCTGATTTGTTTGACTGAAATTGTGTAGATAACTAAAAGACTAAATTTATATTTGATTTGCAGATAAGATAGGTACAATAGTGGTAGTAAAACACCCTTTCTTAAAAAAAAAATATTATTTATATAAAAAATTATACGAAGCATATAGGTTAAAAATTATTTTTTTATATATATATATATTAAATCTTAAACACTTTTAACGAAATTTCTGATTTCACCACTGAAGATAAAAATTATATAAAGGGAAAGAAGAAATAATGAAGGTGAGTGATTAAGCGTTTTATCCTAAAGCGAGATTTTCTTTCATTGTTCTTATATGTTGTTAAGATTATTCTTTTAGAATTTGAAAATGAATAGCATACTCGCACACCTAGCTATATCCTCACAAATCAATTCGTTCACTTCGATCTTTGCCTCGATCCATAATCGTTAGAGTAAAAATCCCTTATATTAATTAGTGATAGGTCAATTAAATTCTCAATTTTCTTTTAATAAGACGTCATTTAGCCGGATATTATATTTTAAAACTGAATTGTAAATATTATTATTTTTTCGAGCTTTATTTCTATTTTGTGAACATAAAGAAATAATTTTCAATGTCGTTTATTTTATATTTACAAAATAGACTAGTAACATCACAAAATGGTGAAAAACATGTTCTATATCTTTAATGAAGAAAAAATAAACAAGTAGAAAAACATATATTCGAGAAAAAAAAACAAAGTAACGGTGGGTCAAGCCGAAATTAATCACTTTTTGATTTTCATTCATATATACCAAACTTCTAATTTAAATTTTTATTATTCACATGATGAAACGATTTATCAAAAGTGCATGAATATGGAAATTAAAGTTTGGGGCGAATCAAGAAGGTTGATTATGAATTTAATATATATATTTTATTTATAAATATTTAATTATAAATTTAGTTGTTATTATTATAATATTAATTTGAGGTGACTATATAAATTTTATAAATTTTGGATTTATCTCTCACAAAAATGGTCATCAAATATTATCATGATAATGTGATAAGTATCTTTTCTTTTTAAAGGTTCAATTTGAGTCCCAAGAATATAATTACTTTTGATAGTGCGTTTCACTTCATCTCTAAAGTGAATCTAAATTTTAAAGTGATGAAGTCACAAAAAAGCTCTGAGAATGTAATTAGCACTTTCACTTCCAATATGAATTTAAATTTAACAGTAATAGAGACACAAAAATATCAAAAAAAATAATTAAATAAGAGGTACTGCATCTATTACTAATCTTTTTCGTATGAATTTGAATTAATCAATCTAATACGAAAATCAAAATAAATAATCTACTTAAAGTTAATTCAAATTAAACAAGCATACAATGCACTTGGTATATATCAAATGCTGAGCAAATTCAATTTATCATTCCAATTTCAGAAAAAAAACATTCCAAAAATAAATCAAACACTCCATTAATTACCTTTTACTTTGTGTGTTTTTTCCTCATGTCGACTATGATTTATCTTCCACGTGGCAAATATTAAAAAGTCAACAAAAATGTGAGCTTTTCATATCTATTTTTCAAATTATTTAATCTTTATCGTGGGGATTTAATTAGCCACCACCTCCTTAGTCCTATTCAACCTTTGACCACTAAAACCAAATTTAAAAATAAATAAAAAATACTTCCAACAATAATACAATAGTTTTTTTAAAAAATAATTAAATATCATCTAGAATTTTCTTAGTCTTCATTCTTCCTTCTCATTCAAATTCAAACTTCCATACATTATATTAGCCACTTTATCATACCAAAAAATGAAAAAAAACACATTGAACATATCTTATTTCTCCCTTTTCATTATATATATAGAATTAGGTTCTTGATTTTATTTTTGTAGCTAAAGAAAAAAAGAAGTTATATGGAAGAACTAGATATACCACAATATTTTTTATGTCCTATATCATTACAAATTATGAAAGATCCGGTAACGACGGTCACCGGGATCACGTACGATCGAGAAAGTATCGAAATGTGGTTGTACACGGCGGAGGAAGAGGTGGTGACCGCCACGTGCCCGGTGACAAAGCAATATTTGCCTAAAGATATCGAGTTGTTGACTCCAAATCATATGCTCCGACGATTAATTCAAGCATGGTGCATAGTCAACGTGGAAAAAGGCGTTGACCGGATCCCAACGCCAAAGTATCCGATGGATAAATCGAATGTACTTCGATTAATTCGCCAGGTAAATAATAATAATAATAATAGTAATAATGATCAACAAGTTTGTGTTAATGCTTTGAGGAAAATGGATGATTTAGTTAGTGAAAATGAGAAAAATATAAAGTGCATGGAGGAAGTTGGTGCAATCAAGGCTATTATTGGTTTTATTGTGAAAAGTTACAAATTTGGAAAATTATTAATTCCTGGCCTTGAAGAAGCTTTAAGGATTTTTCATTCAATTTGGAATCCATCACATGAAGATCACAAGAATCATGTGAAGGATAATCATGATTTAGTCAAAGCTATATTATGGATTTTGAAAAGCGAAACGAAAAACAGCTGTCACGATAATGTCATCAAGACACATGCAATGATGGTCTTGAAGGACATGATAGAGGTCTCAACTTCAAATCTTCTATCAGGATTAGACTCAAAGTTCTTCCATGAGATAGTGTATACATTACGAAAAAACAGCAGAACTTACATCTCCCAGCAAGCAACGAAAGCGGCCCTGCAAGTACTAATAGACGTATGTACGTGGGGGCGCAACAAGCTTAAGATCATTGAATCAGGAGCTATATTCGAGCTCATCGAGCTCGAATTAACTAACCCTGAGAAAAGAGTTAGTGAATTAGGGTTTTGTCTATTGGCTAATTTGTGTGTTTTGGCTGATGGGAGGGCAAAATTCTTGGAACATGCAGCTGGAATTGCATTGGTAACAAAGAGGACATTGAGAATTAGTGCAACAATAGATGATAATGCAATACAAATATTTGGTTTAATTTGTAAATTTTCAGCCACAAAAGAAGTTTTATTGGAGATGTTGAGAGTAGGGGGAGTGTCAAAAATTTGTATGGTAATGCAAGCAAATTGTGAAATTCATTTGAAGAAAAAAGCAAGAGAGATATTAAGAGCACATTCACATATTTGGAGTAATTCTCCATGTATACAAATTTATCTTTTGACAAAACAATAGAATAGAATATTATATTGGTATTTTTTCCCTTCTTGTATAATTATAGCAATATACATCATTTTTATGATTGTGAAACAACCATCAAATTTGTATACATAGAAAGTTGGAAATCACGATGATATTTGTGAAGTACTTCCTAGTTGTTTTTTAAGCACCTGATGCATAGTATCTGTTTTGGAATCTGACTAATTTATATGTCTCTGAAAATCATTTATGCTTTAAGATAAAACGCTTTTTACCAGTAAAAGAAATACCAAAATCGAACACTTAATTAAGGATAAAAAAATATTTAATTACTAATTCGAGTTTGGAAGAAAATATTAAGGACATGTTTCAAAGTAAGTGTTCCATAGATATGATATTGGTAAGATATCTTAGATAATTGTTTTAAATTTAAGAAATAAAATTAATAACTTATTACTTCTGCCGTCCTAAAATAAATATAATATAAGAGTTTGTCAAGAAATGTCTTACCTTAAGAATTCAAGACAATTTTTTGTTTGTTCTTAATTTCAATTATACCCTTGTTAGAGGTATCAAAAAGGGTCGGCCCAGCCCAACCCGGCTCGCGGGCCAAGAAATTTGATGGGTTAGGGTCGGTCGGCCTGAAAATGCTCAATCCAACCCAATTCTAGAAGGGCCGAGGGCTGGGGCGGGCAGTCCCTTCTTTTTTTCTTTTCAAACTTATAATTCTATAACATCAAGAAAATGAGAAGATTTTCAAATCAAATATGGCAAATAATGGTGTTTTTTCAAACCACTATAAAAAAAATCTAGTGTAATTAGCATGTATTTTGCATACTAGATACGCGAGCGAGATAAGAGAGTGACAAGCAAGATGGGAGGAAGGAGATGGCGCGAGATTCGTCTATGTATCCTAGATACATGCGAATCTATTTGGATAGAGTCTATCTAGAATAAATTAACCTAATTTTGAATCCATATATTTCGAGATACATGTATTTGGATGTATCAAAATTTAGTATGATTCATAACATTACAACATAGCGTGTATTTAAGTAATTAGATTATATACTAGTAAGATCATTGTAAGTTACCCTTAAATAAAAAGTTTTGGTCCATGGTCCGAAATCGGCCCGACCCCGATCAAGCCTCAAGCGCCAAGAGATTATATGGGTCGGACTTATAAGCCCTAGTTTTAAATGGGCTTGAAAAATCCTGTCCCAACCCTACTCTAATAACGGGTTGGGTTGGACCGATCCCATGGGTTAAGCCCATTTTGACGGCTCTAACCCTTGTACAGATATACTCCATCTTCTTAATAGTATTCTGTTCTCAAAAAAATATGACTAATTTACTTGACTACGTATTGTATTTATTAATTGCAAAGTAAACGTGATTTTTGCTAAAATAACACTTATTTTAAGATAAATTTTTCTATATTTACAATTTGCACCCTATACTTTGCTAAAATACCAAATCAGTCCACTTCTTGTTTTTTCTTTTCCCTCTCTCCTTGTAGTTGTCATCTTCTTCCTTCAAAAAAATTCCGATCTTTTTACTTTTTTTCTGCAAATATATCTAACTATTAACCCTTCAATTCTCAGCAAGAGAGGTCAACGAACAACATATTTAGTGGGTTTTCAATAAGCTCAAGATTTTATTGCTCGAGTTTTATCCATGGCGGATACTGGAAAAGGAACAATTCTTCAATTTGCACCTTTTCAGAGTTTTGTAGATGAAGGGTTTTGGCATAAATTATCTTCTTTAAAGCTTAATAAATTGCGTCTTGATGAATCCCCAATTCCAATTACTGGTATAATACTAAACCCCTTTTACTTCTTTTTTGGTTTCTTACAAAAAAAACATTGAAAAAAATCGTTGGCTATTTGTTTTAGTTATTGTAAATTACATAGCTTTTGTGATTTTGTTGAATTGTGTTTGATAATTATAAGTTACCCTTTTTGTTAAAATCGATAATTTGTGTTTATTTGATTGTGATCGTTCACTGTATTGAGCTCTCTCTTTTTTGCAGCTTTTTGGGGATTAATGGATTGTTCTTGCTATTTATAAGTTACCCTTTTGTTGGGATTCAACAATGTAGATCTTTTTTTATGATTTTCCATTACTTTTTAGTGTTTACCCTTTTCTTAGAATCAATAAGTGCTTATGTTTTCAGTTTATCTCGTCGTGATTTTCATTGTTTTGAGCTCTTTCTTCTTCTTTTGTCCCCCTTATTTGGATTAGTATGTTTCCCACTACCTTTTTTAGAAATAAAAATTGAATCTTTTTGGGGTTTATTTCAGTCTTTGTTTGGGGGTGAGATTTAGAGTTTCTGAATGTTATCTAGTAGTATATTTATTGTTTTGGTATGATGATGACGTGAGTTGAGCTTAAACGGGGAAGCATGGTCTGTGAGGACTGAGGACTTGTATAGGCCGTTCCCGACTCATTTGGTATTGAGGTGTAGTAGTTGTTGTTGGTGTATGAAACGTTTGCCTTATTGTTGGGACTGAAATTATAGCTTTTTGGGGTTTATATTATATTAGAGTTACTGAATTTTATCTGATTTTATGAACGATTGCCTTTTTGATGGAATTGAAATTGTTGCCTTTGGGGTTTAGTGTTTGTTCCTGCTGGACTGAATTGTTTTTGTGCAGGCTTTTATGCACCTTGCTCGCATCCTCAAGTATCAAATCACTTGACTCTCCTGGCTGAATCTTTGCCTGCTGATTCCGATGAGGAACCATCGTCTCTTCTAGCTAGTCAGGGTAATAGAAATAGGTGTCCTGTCCCTGGCATTCTTCTCAACACAAACACGTTAGAAAGTTTTTATGCGCTTGATAAGCAGAGCCTACTTAAAGCAGAAGCCAAGAAGGTATAGTAAAACATCTTTTTCTCAAAAATTTGCTACTTACATGCACAATTTATATCTTGAGCCATATCTGCTAACACTAGGATAGAGGTTAATATTTGGCCATAGAGTAAGCGAAAAACAATAACACATCTTGTCTTCTTCAATTTCATGAAGAAGTTATAGCTATGAGCCTATGACGACCTTGGTAAATTCACATATTGCGTGAAAGCTCTTTTGCATTATGTTATTGTGTAGCTTAATAGTATGTATCATGCATGGGAAGAGGTTGAACTTTAGTGTCATCTCACCGTGATAGTTTTGTATTGTTATTGCGAATCAGATATGGGATGACATTTACTCAGGCAAAGTTGAGGAGGACAGTTCTGTGCTCTTAAGATTCCTAGTTATATCATTTGCAGACTTGAAAAAGTGGAGCTTTCATTATTGGTTTGCGTTCCCTGCTTTGGTGCTTGATCCTCCTGCAACTCTAGTTAATTTGAAACCGGCTTCCCAGTGCTTCACTTCTGAAGAGGTTCTTTTCTCTTGAATGATCCGTTACTTTATTCACTCACATTTTAGATGTAATTATCTCAAATTGGTTTTAACGGTGAACAGGTTGAATCAGTGTCTAGTGCTTGTAATGAGTGGCGTAGCAAGAGCTCCACTGCAGGTAAAAAGTTAACTATCATATAATCCTTAAAGGTCACAAGTTTTGACATTTCTTTTTCCGGGACCTGAAGCATTTGTTGAATGCAGATATCCCATTCTTTTTGGTGTCTATTGGTTCAAATTCAATTGCTACTCTCATGCCTCTAAGGGAGTTGGAAACCTGCCAAAATAATGGTCAAAAGGTTTGTCTGTTTGCTCTTGATGTTGGTTGGAATCTTAACTAGTATAAAGGCTGTATAGTTTCCGTGTAATCTCTTCATATGTGTGATATTTATGGTACAGGAGTGTCTTTGACATAATTTCACTGTTTACGATTAGCAGGTTCTTTTTGGTTTTTATGACCCTTGTCATCTTCCGAATAATCCTGGATGGCCACTACGCAATTATCTTTCCTATATCTGTTCAAGGTGGGGCCTTGGAAAGATTCACTTTTTCTGCTACCGCGAGAACCGTGGTTTTGCAGATCTGGGATTGTCCCTTGTTGGAGAAGCTGAAATATATCTTTCACCAGGTAGATCTATTGGTAATAGGTTTTAGTTTCCGATTTATTCTTTCCAGTATAAATGGTGAAAGTCATATCTTCTACATCGCCCTAATGAATTTGTTTAGGAGGGAGGAGTCATCAGAACATGCCCAATGTTGTGGGATGGGAACTAAATAAAGGGAAGAAGGGTTTGAGATGCATCAGCCTCGCTAAAACTATGGATCCGACGAGGTATGCATAAACATCTACTGCTGTATTCTATGAATAATTTAATGGTCATTATAGGAATCACTGTCATGTTTTACCAGGTTAGCTGTATCAGCTGCTGATTTGAACTTGAAACTAATGAGATGGCGCACATTGCCGTCATTGAATCTAGAAATGTTGGCTTCCACGAGATGTCTCCTTCTGGGAGCAGGTACCCTCGGATGCCAAGTTGCTCGAATGCTTATGGTAAGTGCTCAAGAAAATGGGAAAAAATAGAAGCAATAATTGTGTAAAAACATTTGAAAGTGCTTATCAGACTTTTTAAATTTTGTAGGCATGGGGTGTCCGAAAAATTACATTGGTTGACAGTGGTAAGGTCTCAATGTCTAATCCCATAAGGCAGTCTCTTTATGCGCTTGATGACTGTTTAAATGGTGGCAAATTTAAGGCCGTTGCAGCAGTTGAAAGTCTCAAGCGAATATTTCCAGCAGTGGTATTGATCCATTATTGAGACCTCAAAGAATCAAAATAAAATAATTTAAGATATAGAGAAAAGATAAATTCATTTGCCGATGCACCTTAATTTCTTGACAGGAAGCAGAAGGTGTTGTGATGGCTATTCCGATGCCTGGACATCCAGTGTCTAGCCAAGAAGAAAGTAGTATACTTCAGGACTGCAGACATTTGAGTGATTTGATCAACTCACATGATGCAATCTTTCTATTAACTGATACACGGGAAAGTCGGTGGCTTCCTAGTCTACTTTGTGCTAGTGCTAACAAGGTTTTACACCTTTACTTTCTCTTGTGAATTTTCCTTTGAAATTTTGTTTACTTTTCCGAGACTAGTATGTTGCATGTGATGTTGAATTCACTAGAGTCAGCTGAATTCTTCCTGATTATTACACGTCTTTTGTTTCTCTCTGCAGATTGCTATTACTGCAGCCTTAGGCTTCGATAGCTTTCTAGTTATGCGTCATGGAGCAGGCCCTTTGGATGCTCTAAGAAACTCACAAGCTGAAACTTTGGATAATGTCTCTGCTAGTATGGAGAATCTCTCCCTTTCGAGTCAAAATGAGTCAGCGCGATTAGGGTGTTACTTCTGCAATGATGTGGTTGCACCAATTGATGTAAGATTCGTTTGAAAGTGATAGTAATTGTTCGTTTGCAATATCTGCAAATATGAATCGTTTTTGTTCTGTGTGCAGTCAACGGCTAACCGTACCCTGGACCAACAATGTACAGTTACTCGTCCTGGGCTGGCTCCTATTGCATCAGCCCTTGCTGTTGAACTTTTGGTTGGAGTCTTGCATCATCCTTCTGGGTAAATCCTTAACTATTTTGTGATATACATGCAAATTATGTTGTATCCCGACATTTTAAGTGTTTCTTATTTAACTACGTTTGCAGAATATGTGCCAAAGCTGAGTTTGCAAACTCTAATGATAACAGCAGCTCTGAACAACCTCTTGGCATTCTACCTCATCAGATTCGGGGCTCCATCTCTCAGTTTTCTCAGATGACACTTGTCGGTCATGCTTCAACTTGTTGCACTGCTTGTTGTAGCACTGTAAGTTCACATGTTTTAAGGCAATTCCATCCTGAACTATTATTATACTGTACAATTTGATTTCATTTTCTTGCCCGCCCCTCTGCTTAACCCGTAACCTCCGCCTATATTATCTATATGAAATCGTTCCATAAGATCTCAGTTATTTTATTGAAACTTTGTATATTGATATGATGTTTTTCCACCTTATTTATGAGAACCTAGAAATTCAGTTTCCTGTATTAGTGTGATTTAGAAATTCGTGTGACGATGTTCATTAAAAATTCAGACCCAGTTCGAGTCATGTGACCATTCATTCATCTATGGTCCTTGCACCACACAATGTAACATCTTTAACTAACTTCGATTAGATTATGTCTAAGCATTAAAAAAGAGAACACTTAGATTAAGTAACGCCCAACTATGTTGGCGTTTGACTTGGGAGCAACACAAAGTTGTTTCCAGATGACCTATTAGTTAAGGGTTTGATCCGTGGAATTAGCCACTGATACTTCAATAGGCTGCCTGCACTACACCTCCTTGAGGGTGCAAGCCTCTCCCAGACCCTGCGTGAACCGGGATGTTTCGTGCATCCAACTGCCCTTTTTATGTTGTTGTTGGACTCTCAAAAAAGGAGAACTATTTCTTGGGTTATGAAACGGTCATCTACGACATGAACTGTTTTTCCAGCTAATTTTATGAACTTGACTATCCGAAAGCATCATAACTTGACTATCCGAAAGCATCATAACTTGACTAATACACATGAAATTCCTTATATGCTCAGGTTGTATCAGAATATCGAACAAAAGGGATGGACTTCATACTTCAAGCTATCAATCATCCTACATATCTGGAGGATCTAACTGGACTAACAGAACTCATGAAGTCAGCAGGATCTTACACGCTGGACTGGGATAACGATAGTGAAAATGATGACAACGACGATGATGATTGTGTAGAAATATAAACCTTACATTCATTCTTTTGCAATCAATTTGATTGTTTGTGTTTCACCTCACCGGATTTTCATCATCGTATGACAAGTTTACAACTACATTGATTAGGTACCACTATGTTCTGCCATGAGAACTCAAAAACTTAGATAGTTTGTTAACAACTTTGATGTAGTTTCTACATGTAAATTCCTGTTAGAAAATATGGCATTCTGTTTTAGTTTTTTTAAAAGTATTAACAGTTTTTGTGTAGTTTCTTGTCCTGCGATCTATGTTGCTACTGATTGTGTCTGGTATTTTGGTTATCGCATTATTTTGTTGTTGCTACTGTCTTCTTTCTCTAGTGCTTGTTTTTATCTCCTTTCTTTTGTATCTTCTTTGATTTGCGTTACTTGAGTCAGGTTTTTTCGGAAATAGTCTCTCTATTTTCGAGAGGTAGGGTTATTAGAAAATACCCTACATGTATGTATTGTGTATATCTTGGAAAATACCTTACATATTGCATTCATCTGCAATATAATTCAATTTCCCCTTACCTACTTCTGCACTTTATTATTATTGTTAGTATTATTATTCTACAACTAACTACATCAGTGTCAGTATGGCAACTGTATGAAAAGTTTGTTTCTTGAATTAAAGAATTTTTTTCCCCTATATAATGATATATATATATATATGGTCAATAATGACCACCAATATTACTATTTTTTTCTCTCAATAAAATACTTTTTCATTCAAAAATACAAGGAGAATGCAACTTGCGAATTCGAATAAAAGAGGAGGATTGTGATAGATCGACAATAACTCATTTGTTTAGTAAAAGGCTACTTTTAGTAGAAGTGGTAAAATTATATCAAATATTTCGACTGAAATAACTATGTACATTATTTTTCTATTCACTCGTGATATGATATTATATATTTAAATTATTATATAACTTGTGTCTATTTGCCCCCAAAGCGTCTATTATTTCTTTTCTTTTATTATTATTATTATTATTATTATTAAATAATAATAACTTTTGTATATAACAACATTGAATTTGAAATAATGCAATTTGTTTAAGACTTTTCATGTTCACACTTTACAGTACTATTAACTAAGGTTTTGACTTTATTAATTTGTTAAAGTCAATTTATTTTTTATTTATAAATCAAAGTCTTTTATGAAAACGAAATCACTCAATTATCAAAAGAAATATTGACCAAGAAAAAATGTTTTTTGCCATCCGAGACGGATTTAACCTTTTGGCTACGGATTCATCTAAATACGAAATATAAATATATAAGAATCTTAAAAATAAAACTCATCAAATTTAAATTTTAAATCCACATATATGTTCTTCCTTCTCTGAAAGTAGGAGCGTCAAATTGGCGAGTCAAACTATTTTGAGCAAGATTAAAATGTGTCGAAGCAATAAACAAGTTGAGTCATAATATGCTTATTATTATTGACGAGTCATATTTTCATGGGCTAGAAAATAACATTTACTAATCACTTTTTGATTCCCAAGTCTTTAATAAAAATAACTATTACCCTTTAATTTTCAACTTTGTGGAAGCTAAAACTTCAAGATAGTGATTTTTTTAAAAATTAGTATAAATGTAAAAAATGATTTATTTATTTATTCGATTTTTGCACCCTGTCTCATAAATGTTTCCTCAATTATTATATTAAAATTGTGTACCCATAATGTATTGGGTAGGTGTGTAAGCTTTGGATAGATCAAATACAGCTCAAAGACGGACAAGTATTTTTTAGAATCATATTATATTGTTCAACTTGACACGTCTCTTAAGAAAATTTTAATTAGAAAGATGTTTTGAAATTTTAAATTTATGTAGTTATTTAGTATTAACGATAGTATAAAAAAAATAAAATAGGACAAATAAAAATGAAACATCTAATTATAATATAGTCGGCAGGTAAAATAAAAGAAAGGAAGTATATGATTTCGGCCTAATTCAATAACTTTTGATATGTGCTAAGAAACCCACACAAAATATACACGAATATAAAATTCCAAGCTCGGACATTAGTACTTGAGATCTTTATTCAGTGATTCTGAATCTATAAAATTTAAATCGTGAATATTCTAATACTAAATACTTGTAAGAAGGCCAAGAAAATAACTACATAAATTAGTTTTTTTTTTGTTTATTCATATGCTTGTTGCTTTATCACACTAAATATATTTATCCCTCAATTGTAGATAAAATCCCAATGCACTATATATGTACATGAAAAGGAAAAAAAAAACTCTCAAACTACCAAAATAACAAGAAATCAGTGACGAACTTCGTCGTTGCTAATAAAAAATAGTCCGTAGCTAATAAGATTTTTTTGTATGATAACCCTATTTTGGATTTTTGTTGTTTAACGACAGAAGTTGCCCGTCGCTATTTTTTATCAAGGATAAGAAGAGAGCAAATGAGGAGGAATACAAGAAGAATCCCTCCAAACCCTAGAATGTAACCTTAGAATTTCCTTAGTTTTCTCTTTAGTCTTTGGACTAACATCCACTTGAAGAACCAAACACAACTTTGACACAACTCCCACTTGCAACATCTCTTGAAGAACTCTAGTACTATAACAAGTTGCTAAGAATTTTGAAATTGAAAAAAGAATCCTCACTCCCCTATCACTTGCCAAATGTGAAACCCTAAGAATTTTCTTAGAAACAATGGCTATGCCTCCACCATGTCTCAACAACTCCGACCTCCCATCAGCACATGTACACAGATGATCCAGAGCCGTTAGTATCAATTCGCAAACCCTTCTTTCATTTGTGTCAAGAAGAAGTTCAATTAGGGTAAACACAACTCCATTTTCAACCGCTTTTATTTTATTTCTTCCCCATGGACATAATTCAACTAGGAGCTTAAGTGCTACTTTTGTTGCTTGTTGAGAGATTTTGTCATTTAATATACAAACTATACCCTTGATATACACCGGTTGTATACCAATTAATTGAGCTGGATCAGCCACATTGAGGGTTGATCTCAATAGGGCTATCGCGTTTGTTCGTGATTGAACATGACCATTATTCAAGAATTGAAGTAAAGAATCCAAGAAATGATTATCATTTCGCGAGTTGATTAACTTTTTCAACTCAGTATCAGAAGGGTTTAGATGAAAAAGAATATTCAAAGCCTCAGCACTCGCCTCTGATATCTCCGATTCTTCTTTTTTCTTCATCATAATTGAGGTCAAGAAATCAACTACCCCGGCTGACTCTAGACACATTTTATTACTCTCACTTACACGTGCTATTGACTTGATCCTCCTAAGGCAATTAAACTCCATATTCGGATATTTTTGTGCTTCGTTCAATATTCTCACAACGTGAGCTTTTTGAACCTGAGGCTTCGGGGTTGGGATCCTTTGGATACCATTTGAAGAATTCAACATACACCACGATTGGATCAAACGTCGTAGATTATGATTTGGAGTAAGATCTTTGAATTTTATGTCTTGATTTGTGACAGGACAAGTTGTATGTTTGCATGAAAATAACCATTTTTCTATACTTTGTCGATCATATGTTATTCCAGTTGATATTGTAACTGGATCCCTCATAACTTCCATGGAGATTGGACATAGAAAATAAGAAGGAATATCAATCTCCTCCATATTTTTCACTATACAATATCAAATTTGAAGGAAAAAAAGAAGAAGAAAGGATTGAATATATTGAAGATGGAAATGAAATTATTGGTTTTTATATATATAATAATATGTGTGTGAATGTGAAGAAGTATATAGTAATTAATAAGGGACCATGTTTAGATGCAAGTTGATTATTAAATTATGAGAAAGTCAACCAAAGAAAATTCATAAGAGAGACAGACAAGGAGAAAGGGGCTCTTAATAGACTTTTTCAATATTTTGGAAAAATAAAATTGAATTATATAATATATTTTGCAGCCTTTTTGGTCAACAAAGATAAAATTATGTTAAACACAACGTATACATTTTCTTCCATTCAATTTATAAGTGATCGTATCGAAAAGAATGTGTAATAATTATTTTTTAATATTTTTTTCATCCGATATTCAGAGTTCATATTGGAGCTTTGATTAAATTCATATCGCATACTACAGGGCCTACTCAGGGATGACGCTCCCAACAAAATTTCTTCATACCCTAAACTCAAACATGATACCTCTGAACTAATTTTTAACTTTATTTCAATTTATATGACAGTTCTTTTAATTATTATTTTTATAATTATTTGATGTTTCTCATTTCTCAAAATAAAAATCTTGAACGTTGCATCGATATGATTCAAATTCCAACTATATTTATTTTTTTAGATTTACATCAAGTATTTTCTCTCTCTTATTATTCGTTGATAGATCTAACACTGATCGACACAATATTATTAGCCTTTCACTCTTTATAAATAATCTAGAACAATGATAATGGTCATAAAATTACTAGAGGATACATATGATACGATTTACATAGTTATAGAACGGAAAATGAAGGTCTATAATTGTCCTTTCTGAGACATAAAATAAAATTAAGACGATACAGAAAACGTCTCGAACTTATAAAATTATTTTTTATGGCATTGAATAGCACATAGGGGGGGGACGTCGGTGTTGCGTTGTGTAGATAATGTCCACATTTTGACCTTTTAGTACAATCTTTAATTTATTGTACCAAAATTAATAATTTACAATATACTTTGTAAAAGTACATTTTTTAAATATATTTTTCTTTTAATGTAACAATGTGAACACATGCTGGATACAGACAGAAATCAATGGGCCAATGTGGGGTTCTTCCGTATTTTAAGGTTAAAAAAAATGTTTACGTGCGGATGGTTTGATAATTAGTTAGAATTATTTATGTATTAATAATATAATTATTAGTCATATATGTATATTTAGTTTCAGCGATAAATCTCCTTCTGGCCCTCTAGTTCCACCCGGGATTGGGGTCGCTAGAATGAGGGTATGTACATAAATACTAAAACACCCATTCACTTTGAGAATGAATGAGTAAGAGGACGCTCATAAAATTAAGATGTAAAAAGAATTCAAAAGTCTTGTTATAGTTGAAGAATGAGTGTGTTGTTAAGCGATCATAGAAATAAGATAGAAGCGCCCACAAAACAAAAAAAATAGAACTTTAACTTATGATAATTTTTTCGTAGATATTTACTTGCATCATATATACAAATTATAATCTCTGAGTTTTGTAACTTAATATCTTTAACTGAATAATTTGTTGAGAATTGTGTAGTGAAAATAATTAGAGATTTGTATGATTCAATTCAACTTTTATTCATTCAGATTTAATTTAATTATGATGTAGTTCTATAATTCGAATGTTGTTTATCATTAAATAATTAAATTGTTGACATTGACCTAAAAAAAACTTATAGATACAACTAGTTCGTGATCAACTAATCATTGTACTAAGAAATTTGGATATGTTAGATTTGATTGATTCATTTTTTCTAAGATGATTTACTAAATTTATCTAGTTATTTTAAATTATCAAAATGATCAATTATTAATGAAATCTTCAAAAACCTACCTTATATGTAATTGTTGTGAAAATTTTGATTCCAAATCAAACTATTTCTTCTACTTACCTCATGAAATTTGGCCTCTCTCATAATTGCAAAATTGATATAAAGTTTATTATTTTGGACCATTCTAAACTATATATAGGTTTCTTGATTTGGTCCATAACAAAGTTAATGGTTCCACCTATCCAAAAGTAATTTTGATGGTCCAAAGAATTGACAAATTATATATACAGAAAGTTTCCTTCTTAATTATTTCATAAATTTTTTAAATATTTAATTTCTTGCTTAACTTATTGAAATATTTTATTAAGTAACGGTCAAGTAATTAGTTAAACTTCAAGATTAAGTTTGATGTTTTCCAAAGAATTAATGAGATAAGTAAATTATGTTAGAAGTATTCTCATGGAAAATTAATCAAGTCAAAATACAAACCCTAGGTTAGAAATAAATAAATAAAAACTAGCAGCTTGTTTGAAGGGGCACCTTTGATAAACTACTAATTAAACACAACCCTAAATGGTAAATAAAGTCAAAACACAATTTCCCTTTCCTCTAAGGAAACTTACATAAATGTCACTAGTTTAGGAGCTAAATACTTAGATACACTATAATTTACAATATTAAGTATCTTACGAGATTTTGGTGCCTCAAAATACATGTATCTCAGACACATGTGGTCAAAATTAGGTGTAATTTGTTCTAGATATATTGTATTCAAATTGATTCACATGTATTTGGGATACATAACAAATCTTGCTTGTCTCCCTCGTTTCTCTCCCATCTCGCTCGTCACTCTTCCCCCAGATACATGTGAATCACTTCAGATACATACAAATACATGTATCTAGTAGCTAAAATACATGTATGTAAGTGTATTTTTTTCAAAATATATGGTAAGATACGTAATATTTTGAAAATATAGGTAATGATAGTATATATGATAGTGGAGTATGTCTGATTATGTAGTTTTTCCTTCATTTAACCATCTGATTTTCGGTGCTTACTAATTAATTTGAATTAACGCCGCATAAGACTTAGTTAAGAAAGAAGCGCTCGATCTCTATAAAATATTTTCCCGTTCCTAGAGTTAGGACCCAAGACCTTTGGTTAATCATTCATGCCAATGAGAGGGGACAACTTATTTGACTTGAACTTTTTGAGTTTTTGCTTTTATTTTCGTTTTCTACCTAATGTTCGATACCTATTTGAGACGTGACCAATTCAAATTTACACTAGAAATGTCCACTTAAGAAGGTAAAATACTCTCTATAAACCAGTGTTTAAACTCGAGATCGACCTCTTAATGAAACAAAACCTATTAATTTAGGTACTAAAATACAATGTAGTAGTTGACATTGAGAAATTTACAAAATTCTTGGTTGTAGTTGTAGGAGTAATAGAAATGACATTTGAATTTTCCAGAAAGTACACTATCACAAAGTCTCACCACAAATTGGTACATAGTTATTGTGTAGGGAAGATTATTATCACAACATTAATTAGACAATCAAATCAAGTTTGACTTACTTCACTTTTGACAAAATACAGAATTTCTAATGAACGTTTTCATAAAAATACAATCAGAAATATGAGATTTTCAATGAAGAAATAGTCGAAATAAGTAAAAGTAGTGCTCCTATAATCTATAACATTTGCAAATTTGAATAAATAAATTCATTTAATTTTCTAATTAAAATCCAATATTTTTATTATATCTTCAATCAAGAGGAATATGATACAAAAATCAACCAAGTATTATAAAATGTTGTGTTCGTCAAATAATGTTGCATGAAATTCAAGTTTAAATTAGTTTTTGACTACACAATTTCAAAGCTCAATTATAATTTCTACTCAAAACACCAAGATTGGTTTCTGAATACAAGTCAAATGAATTGAAACAAGCAACTCCAACTCAAATCAGTGGGACTATTATTTTATTTTTGAATTTTCTGAATTTGAAAATTAATTTAT
>JAJOOS010006104.1:0-49383 GCA_029582725.1 Solanum chiquidenum | reverse complement strand
AGACCCATTTCCCACTCAATTTGACCCCCTGAATAAGAATATGAAGTCGAATTTCCGAAATCATGCACGGATTTTGAGATATATGGAAATTACAATTATAGGTGTTTCCGAAGCACATTTTCGGGCATTTTTGGGGTCGTTTCAAGAAACCCACAAGACCAATAGTCTATGATTCTTAAACATACATAAACAAGATACAACTCAAATTTGAATCCTAAATAGTACTATCAACTATCTCAATCCTCATTATAGTCGCTTTCATTCACGTTATCATGAGCAGAACCACTGTTATTCACGCTATCAGAGTCTTCACCACTTTCATTCTCATAAGTTTGATTGTCTTCTTGAGATGATTGCTCATTTGAAGATGATGTGTTGTATACATGTTTCTTCAATAAGTCTAGTTCCTTCTCCATCCTCCTATTTTTGTGACGCTCTTTCTGCAATTGATCATATAAGTCACCATTGGAAGCATTTATCTGAAGTTTAATCATCTCATCAATTTCTTTCGATGTTGATAGTTTAGACGATGCCTTTACAGATCGACCTAGGGAGCCAATACCTTTAACTCTTCCTTTTTTCTTTCCACCAAAATTGCACCCAAATATCCATTATTTTTAATTGAGAAGGTTGACCAGCTGAATTAGTTTCTCCTTCTGTAACTGATGCACTTTGAGAAGCTAATAATTCTTGTTTCTTTCTTTCAAAAATATTCTGCATCAAAACAGGTTATTTGAGACGATATTTAATGGAAAATATTATCTCAAACTTAAAGATAAAAGCAATATGATGATAATTCATGTTTGTAGACTATAATGCAACAATTATATATGGAAAGATTCAGACCTATTCTAATTTCTGTTACCATATTCATTAAGCTACAGTGGTAAATAGCTTTACATGTGTAGCTCAATCTAGGTCACATCCCTGGAAATTTAACTATTCAGGTCACCATAGGCCTATTCTGATTTTTTGTCCATATCCATTCAGCTACAGAGGTAAAAAGCTTTTCAAGTTGTAGTCACCTAAATATGTAGCTTTGTAGCTAAACAATGCTTATGTTATGTCCCTTTGGGAATATCCAATAAAATTGGTGGGAAATAATGTTAATGTTTTATAAAAGTCAATGCAAAAAAATAAAGATATCATGGTTTGGTGTAAATACTCAGTACGGTAGGTATTTACTGCTTCAAACAGGGATTCTTGTTTCTGAAAGAAATACAACATTACTCTTGATCAACTGAAAGTTAAAATTTAAAGATATGCATAACGTACTATAATCCACATATCGGTACTCAAAAGTGCTTGCAATATGTAACTGTGGAGGATGCTCGGTAGCAGTACCAACATAAGCACCATGAGAATATGTAACTTCTCTTTCAACCAATGCCATAACCATAAGAAACAATGCCAACATAATTGCTATAGCCAAACAATAGTAGAAAACTCTCAACTGATTTGGCTGCTTAACGACTCTCATCTCACGAATCGTATACACAAAAATCATAGATATTGCAGATGGTAACCAAGCTATAAGAAAAATAAGTGATCTAGCATCATTTCCATATACAACTAAGTATAATTGTATCATTATAGCACCACTTAATCCAGTAACCTTTCAATAAATCAATCATATTTCCTCTACTTTTCAGGGAAGTTTCTAACAGATGTAACAAGAGCCCCGGGATTCTCGAAATATTGTGAATTAGCACCAAGACATATAGTAGAAGCTTAGTGTATGGTATGCATATCTTTAATTTATGACCACAAAATTCAAACATGTGTCAAATAAAAATCTATTAGGATTAGTTGATCTGTTAGTTATAAACTCACAAAAGAGATCTAAATGTAAGCACAATAACTGTGGACCTTCCAATGATTATAACTACATAAATATACATGACATGTTAACCTATATTGTGAAGCTCCTTAGAAACTTTTATCCAAATACACATGTCGGCCATCAATCTTACTGCAATAATTCTCTTATCAAACTAGATATACAATTAAGAAACTAAGGACGAGCAGTGTTCTTAGAATCAAATCATTACCTTGAAAGTAACAGTTTGGCAATTTCAGTTCTTCCTCTTAAGAAACTATGATGCAGTGGGATTAGATGACTTTCAAGAACACTTGACACTTTCGCGAAGATAGGTAAGATTATCTTTTTAAACCAAAAAATAATGAAATTTAGACTCTGTATGGTTCAACAATGGTTGGGAAAAGCCACTGATCGATCAGCCACAAGAACCTAAAAATATGCACATAGCAATATAAGAACAAGGACAAAAGAAAGCAACACAACAATTGCCTGAAAATGAACTACCTAAGAAATAGAACTTAAATATAACATACATGGCTCCACTTTTTTTTATCACTCCCCTATATATCTAGAAATCACAAACTCTAGAAATCATAGAAGGAAACATTTTAATTTTAAGTTTTTAAATGTCTTAGCTGAAAATGAAAAGCTCCTGCAAGTTGTTGAGCAGACATGCAATATACAGATTCAAGACACTACAATGTACAAGGTGTGGTACAAACTAAAAGCCTGCAAAGAGCCCTTGAAGCAACTAAAATTTGTTGAATTGGGAAGCATTGATAACAGGACTGCTGGAGCAAAATGAAGACAGAGGGATATACAAACTCAAATGTATATCTAATCCCATTCACTACAAAAACAAAAAAAATCAAATTTCTCTTATTAATTTTGTGCATCCACCGAACTTGTAAATCACAGACTTAAAATAGAAAATCACTCACCAAAACACTAAAATCTACTGAGAAAAGTGTAAAATTGTTTTGAAAAGGGCTAAATATGAAACAAAATTGATAATTCATTGAAACAGAATTTGTTATCACTTCTGCAACATTATACATACTACTCCTATTTACTAATGACGTCATGAAACAAGTCTGAACCAAGTAGTTGAATACTTGTGCTAGAAATTCATTGTATCGATATATGTCATTTCATAAAAGGATAAAATTGATAATTCGAACTTGCGCATTAACCCCTTACTATAGTGGATCTGATGCAAACCTTATCTTGAATGGTTGCACGCATAAATTGTTTACCTACTACATTAGTTTTGAACCAATGTAGATCAATATCTATTGTCATCACCAAATGGAACTCGAGGTAGGACTGAAAAAATATCTTTTAATAAAACTATTGATAGAAGTCAGCATTTATATTAGGGGAGCATAAAGTCATTTGTTATAAAGCTAAGGACATTTATGGGGTCAGCATAAGGTGATTTATATAAAGGAGGAGGGTTACTATAAGTTGATAACCAATATAAAACTAGTCTAACTATAATGATAACCACAACCAATAGTGATATCTTGAAACACTTCTAGTTCCATATTTTCCTTTGTTCAGCAATAAAACAAATTCAGTATAAAAGAAAGGGAATATAATTTCTAAGTGGACTGAACAAAATACTACTACAATGATTGTGTGCAACACTAAACAACCCCACTATAGTGTCTAGTGTTAGGTATATATCATCTAGATCTTATTCTGCAATAAAATTCAACTTATATATACTTGCTTTTACGCTCTTTTATGTTACTTAACAGATAACTACAAGTAACCGCCCGTGATAAACAAAATTAGTAACTTTATGGTAGACGACCTGTTACAACAAGATAATGTAAAAATTGCAAGATATACTTCACTCGATTAACCTCACAGAGCTTGAAATTTGCAGACACAGAGCTTTAAATTCGCAAATTTAACTCACAGTGCTTGAAATTTGAAGATTAACCTCAATTTTTGGGTAGATTGGCAAGCAAATCTTCTGGATCTGTTGTACTCTACTTTGAAAAAATTCGCTTAGAGAGAAGCATGAGGTTTGCTTGGGGAGCTTAGAGATGAGCTTGGAGTCCGCCGTGAAACTTCTTCTACCGATTGGAGCTTTGAGATGGAAAATTCGATTGTTTTTGCCTTAGCTTCTGCATGTGAGTTTTGAAGAAAAGCTTCTAGCTTGGTGGGTTTGGGTAAATGAGTTAAGACTTTTAGAGAGAAGGAAAATGAGTTTTTAATTTGTCTTATGATTACTTTCCAATTTCTAAAGTTTTAAATGAGTTTATTTTTTAATTATAAGTTTATTTTTATTTTTTAATTTATTTTTTATTCATTAATTATTTTTTTATCAACATCTAAAAGATAATTGGTCTAATTATTCCTAAATCCCCAATTATTTCCCAAGGAAATAAAATGCCTAGGTAAATCCTCAAAAATAATTTTTCAGACAATTTGAAATTTTTCTACGGATTAAAAAGGGATTTTAAAATTATTTTTTTGGTCCATATACGTAGGGATTTACCTAGAGATATTGTTCCTGCGGATATGTTTTCCTAGGTAATACCATAGGTACTAATTTTGTGCAAAATGACACTAATTTTACATGCGCAATTTGTTGGCAATATACGTTTCGCAGATAATATATTTTAATATTGAGGAATCTAAGATTTTTGCAAGAAAATCTGCAAGTATTACTTGCGACAATGTTCCCCAGATAATATCCCCATGTAATTTGCACTTTTCTAGTTGTGGTGGAAGCATGATCTGAAAGATATGCGCAAGCACAAATTAGAAAGAAACTTTATAGAGTTGAAATCTATCACACGAAAAGGGTATGAAAAAAGTAAGATAGTTCTTGAATGTCGCAGCCTCCTAATTATAGATGTGGCGTGCTTCGCACCGATAATTAGGACTCTACAAACATGTCTTCATAGACACCCTAGGACTCTTGAACTCTGGGCTCTGATACCAAGTTTGTCACACCCCGAGCCTACATCCTGGACGTGACTGGCACTGATGAACCATTTCTGGCCCCAAGCGAACCCTTGGCCTGGCTCAACTCTCAGCAGAAGACTTACTCAATAACATATAAACTCAAAAGTAACTTTACTCAACTTGTCTCAAATAAATACTCATAATATTTTATAAATAAAACATTCAACTGGCCAAAAGGCAACTCAGGTTTTTAGACATTAAATACTAGAAATGAAAAAAACCCATGAACTACTACTGTCTATCTATTTATGAAGCCTCTAATACTATGAGGGATGTCGGGACAAGACCCCCGATCATCCTAACAAAACTAAAACAATACGATAAAAATAAATGAGGGATGCTCCAAAAGAAAGGAGGCTCACCAAAGCTAACTCGAACTACTATGGTATCAACGAAGCGCCTGTTGATGACCTTGATCTCACGTATCTTCATCATAAAAGATGCAGACCAAATGACGTCAGTACATGGAATGTACGAGAATGCAAGGGGAAATCTAAAACATGGCATAAGCTTGAACTCGAACTGAAGAAACAACTTACCTCATCTCAACTCAACTCAATTCAATATAAAAGCAATGACAATGATGCGATATAAAGAAAATATTTTAAAATAGTAGATAACAACTCAATGTATTTAAGAATACAAGATAACTCAGTTTGTATGTAAAAATACAAAAATTATGTTTGGGAGATTCTTTAATCGACAACCATTACCATGAGCTATGTGATGATACATTGTCTTGCCTATGCTTCCAGAACTGTCCTATACCTTGCCGGGGTATAGAACTCCTCAACTAAGTGGATCCACTAAGCTATGCTTAAAAAGAAATAAGGAATCATCTAAAAAGTATGATCCTTTCTACCCACGTTGGCAATATGGTTTATGAGTACTTTGAGTTATCTAAACTCGTCCCCATATTAGTGCTCAATACTACTCCCAAAATATAACTTAGCTCATATGTTTAAAAATATTTCCTCATCTTCAACTTTGAGATTGTTACTCAAAATATTTCTCTTAGAAGAGATAGTACTCAAACTCCTCATAACTCATTTGGGAATCATAGTTTCCTCCTCATTTTAAATGTAAAAACATTTATTGTTGGGAATACTTAGTTCCCATATATTCATTTTGAAAAAATGAAACTCAACTTTACTCATCCTCATACTGAAGTATTCAAGTCTTCAAACAAGTTTTAAAAGATTGTAAAAGACTTCTCTCAAATAACTCTCAAGACTTAACTCTACCTTGAATTTGAATATTCAAGGTTATAAATCATGTTATGAACGATCTCTCGATGTTTAGATGTAGTTTAGAGTAGTTAGAATCAATAGGGAGTAAATGTACACTTTAAAAGGACTTAGACGGAGTAAACGATTGAAAAAGGGTGGGGGGCAGGCGACCCTGGCGCACTGCTGGAGCCTGGAGCAGGGCGCCAACCCCTAAACTCTAGAGATTTCAAAATGGCGTACTGTTGGGGTGCCGCCCCAACCCTTTCCCATATCAATCTAACGAATTTTCTGACCCTAATTTATCTAGAATCAATTTGTTTCCTCAAATTTTCCTTAGATTCTATTAGCCAATACAAGTACACAAGAATCTACTAAAAAATAACTCTCAAATTCAATACAATTATCTCAAGAACTCATCAAACCCATACTAGTTTAAGAACAAAAAATAACACTTCAAGAACACTCATCTAGAACTTAAATCTTGATAAATTCGAATATATAAATCATGATTGGCGTGTGGGTGAACGAACCCAATACTATGAAAACTTACATACTTTAATTTGGCGAAACAAATCCTCGATTCGCAAGAAACCTCGATCGTTCTTGCTTTTCTTCTCTTTTCTCTTTTTGAACTCTCTTCTAAAATCCTAAGCGTAATTTAGTATTGTGAAACTGACCCAAATCAGTTTTGAACCCTAAAATATCACTAAACATGTTTAAAGCTGATGGGGTAAGGAAAAGCCCAAAATATCCCTCACAAATTTGGGTAACTTTTCTTAACTGAACATGCTGACTTCAAACATGCAATATCTCCTTCATCCGAACCCAAAACTTAACAAACTTGATGGCGTTGGAAAGAGGATTCAAAGCCTTTCATTTGGTATCTTATGGGCCACCTAACTCATCATGTACAAAAAGTTATGGTAGTTTGAAGTTAACCCAAAACTCACAACTTAAGCATAACTTGCAAAATTCTCAATTTAGCTATTTCTAAAGCGGGATGTTACAACTACATTGTGTTTTGATTTATCAGATGCTCTATAACCCTTGCCTTTGTCACGATCCAAAATGAGTCATGAGTGGCACCACACTTAACCTCCTAGGTGGGTGAACCAAGGAATCCAAACCCCAACATGTATTAATTGTTAAACTTAAGAAATACAAACCATAATGCGGAAGCTCAATCTTATTAAGGTAAGAAACACAAATCCACTAAAGTCTACTATATGTCATTTCCAAAATCTGAAAGTTATCACATTAATGACATCTAATATCCAAATACTAAGTCTAAGAGTATCAAATACACCAAAATAAAAGAATAAAGTAATTTATGTCCGAAAACTAAGGACATCAGGTCATGACCGAGAGAATCCAACACAAGCTCGAATGAATAGCTCACCCTTGAACCTGATATGCTAAGACTGGCTAGAGCTGAGGGCGAGTCAAAGTCGCTGGTACACTCGCTGCACTCTATAAAAGGAAAACAAAGAAAAACATAAGCAGGGCTCAGTACAGGGCAACATGTACTGAGTAGGTATCATCACCCAATCCAAAATAGAAACTAATATGCAATGAATAATAGTATAAAATCAACTATGACACTTAGTAGGTGGGAAGCAACAAACAACATAAACCAGTGACAACAACACTAAAGTAAGTACGTAATCAGTCAACAATATCAAGATCACACATGAGGACTCATTCCTCCAAACCGAGCTATTTTGGGAATTGAGTTCTTGAGATTGAGTACATTATGTTATATATATATTTTCCTTTAATGTTACCGTGTCGAAACCTGACACCCGATCCAATAATATCATGTCGGCTCGTGGAATCCGATCCAATAATATCATGCCGGCTCGTGACATTAGATCCAATAATATCATGCCGGCTCGTGGCATCCAATCTAATAATATCATTAATTTATCATTTATTATCACCACTTTTCACTTCATTAACAATATTTCATCAAGCCTTCTTTATTCAAGGCATCACTTCGATAGAGAGGGTTCAATATTATAAATTTCACGGTCTCAGGATTTTAGACCAATCACAAACCACACAACCACACAATCAAGTACATAGAGAACTTCACAATATCACTCAATGCATATCAATCACTATTAAGAGTCTATCTATCAAATAGAATAAACCATAACCTACCTCCACCGAAGAACCGAAGTCAAGCAAGATACTTCTCCAATACTTTTCATTTCCTCAATGCCTCCGAACCTTTCCAATCTATCAAGTATATATGCATAATTTGTAAGTTAACGAGTCTATAAACACTCATATTATTCTATGTCTATCCTAGACCCAAAAACTCACCTAATTCTGTAATCAATTTCCTAAAGTTCAAACCTAAGGGTAAGTCTTAATTCTCCCAATTAGCATAACTTTAATGGAATTTAAATAATTCGATACACCTAGTATTTAATTACTTATCTTAATATATCAAAACTTGAATTATAATGTGATAACATATGAAAAATCTTAGACATCGAAGACGGATATAAAGTCACTGGCGTTAACATATGAAACAAGTACGCATAATTTTCTTTTTCCTAATTAAAAAACGACCCATTCTACCATTATAATATTATACTAGGTTATCATCAGGGGCGAATTTAAGTTAAAAAAATGGGTCACCGGAACCCGTGGTCATCCGACAAAATTCGATATATTACTTGTATAATTCTTAAAATATATCAAATAGCAGCTGAAGGAACCCATGAACACAAACAACTGGATGACTCACTGGTTAGAGTGTTAGTTTTGCACTTTGAGGTTGACGGATCGATTCCCAATTGCTGCATTTTCACCTTGCATTTTATTTTATTCACAAAAGAATTTCTACATTCAGCCGTTTTAAAACTTCTTCTAATAACTTTTTCTTATAATAAAATTTAGTTATTTTGCAAATTGTATTTAATGTTTTTCTTAGTTTTCTTATGAAAAACCTATATTTATTACTGCTAAAATAAATGAGTGCCCTCAAATTTGAAAGCCTAAATTAGTTGCCTTTTTTCTTAAAGAAACAGAGCCGTCCTGACAATGGTGCACCCGTCTTTTTGAAATTCTAAAACCCAAAACATTAACAAAACCTCAATTGTTTAACCCATAACTATAATACAACATCACCTTTTATTCCCCAAGTCCAAGAACGCCAATAACATATACAATTTGCAATTTACTCGCTACTTGATCCTCTTCCTTTACAATATAATAAGATTCACACTATCCAACCCATATACGTACACATAGTATACTAACAATAATCAAAGTAAAAAAAATCACTTGAAGCACCGTGACTTTCCTTCGTTCAACGCCACTTTCTGTTCCCTCGCCTACGTTTCCTTCTTCTTTCTTTTAGAGATTATTTCTTTAACCTAATTATTATATAACCAAATATAAAAATGGTAAAAGTGACCCACAACTAATTTTAATGTTATTTTCTTTAACCACCAACTATATTTAATTATTAAAATTACCCTATTATTTATATAATTATAGTTACGAATAGTTTAAAATACCCATTTAGAATCTATTGAAAAGTATTTTATGAATTAAAAAGCTCTAGTACTCAAAACGACAAATGAGTTGTTACAACCTTAGAAGTAAGAATTAGCCCAAGGACTTCCAAATAATAAGTTACGCCTCATGGGCAAGAGATCTTGATTCATGATACTCTATAAACTATTGCTTTAGAAGTAAGACTTATATGCCCAAGGACTTCCAAACAACAAGTTAAACCTCATGGACAAGACTTGACACTATCACATTGCGTTTTGATTTATAAGATTCTCTATAACTCTTGCCTTAGAGGCAAGGCAATACATAGCCCAAAAACTTTCAAAGAACAAGTTGCACCTCATGAACAATAATTTACACCATTTTCACTAGGTCTAACTTATGCGAAACACAATAACTATTGTCTTAGAGGCAAAACGTAACTCAAAAGTTTTTCTAAAAATAACATATGTCTCATGGGCAACATTTTACGCTATTTCACTATGTCTATTATGATATACTATAACTCTTGCCTTAGAGACAACACATAGCTCACAACTTTAAAAAATGCCTTATGCCTTATGGGCGGCAATACTATCTAAAAACTGTGTTATTCTTTTCCATAGAGTACTCTATCAACCACATTTTTCCTATGTGGTTGATTCCTATTACAGATGTTGTTAATTAACTTGAAAATAAAATCTCTAAGTTTATTTAATGTCAAAGAAAGAAGATCTTCTCTGCGAATTACTCAACTTTCGGTTCATTAGCAAAAAAGAAAGAGTTAAGAAAAAAAAATAGAAAATAAACATTGAGAGACAATTGAACATTGATAGTTGTTTAAATTTTTTTGGAGTGTAGAGAAACAAAAATACATTTGTTCTACACATAAAGAGGAAAACAAACTAAGTTTTAAAGACTTTTCTTATGGGGTATAAAAAATTAAGACCACACACCTTGAGGGATATCTTGTGTAATTTTCTGCTGATTTTTGGGTTTAAAAGAGTTGAATGGACATGTCCTTTGGTATTTACTTATTGAATCGGTTCAAATTAAATTAAAATTAATAAAATTGTGAATAAAATAAAATTACTCTGATGGATATGATTCTTCCTTACTTTTGATTTTATTGGCTTGAAGGCTTCACCCAATCTCTATTGTTCACTATACCTCATTTTGTTGAGTAGTGTTCCCAATTTCTTTTTCAAGTTGATTGTCACCATTCATATATAGTTATAAATTCATTTTTATCCTTGTGTGATACTAACCCTTTATTATTATCCACATTTGTATCCCTCGTCTATTGTTTTTTAGTATTGTTTGTAACACTCTTTGTGCTTTTCCTTTATTGTTCTCCTTTTTTCGTCCTCTCTTTCATTTTCAATCCTCTTTGCAAAAAAATCTACTTGCAATATTATGTATTCATATATGTTGTGGCCTTGCAGTTTTCATCTTCTACAAAACTTCAGCAAATAGCATATTGTATATATACCTTCATAACTAGGTCTAGTTTTATTTATACTGACAATATCCAAATGTAAAAGGGTGCTAACAATCATTTCTAATAAGAACAATGATTCCTTTACAAAATATGTTAATAGATTTGGGAATAAAATTCATTTCATTGACCTGAAGGTATCCTCTTCAATCCTAAATCTTGTTACTTGACAAAAGGTTTTGTTTGATAGGAGCTACAATCTTTGAATATGATACAAAAGATTGGAATGGTACACACACTTCAAGCAGTGGCTGATCCAGGATTTTCATTCAGGGGTTCGAAAAGAATGAAAAAAAGCGGGTAGGGAAAAATAAGATTAATCTTAAGTTACTAAATTTTAACTCTTTTTGTCAAATTCCATAAATATTTCTTCCTACTTATGTTTTGCTTCATCGAGCCTATTTTTAAATTGTAGTTTCTTTTCAAAAGTTGGAAACACAACTTCTCAAAAAAAAACTTTTGAAACTTTTGGTCAAGCACAAATTAGATCTCCAATATTAATGAAATAAAAAATCAAATTGATTAGTCAAACACAAAATTGTTATTCTACAAAAGTATTTTTTTAAAGCACTTATAATAAAAAGTACTTCCATAATCACATTTTAAAAAAATATAAATTTGTCTAATTTCGCTATTAATTTTGTTATTTTAATGTTTTAAACATATTTATTACTAGAAGCTTATTCGTATTCTATGTTATATCTTCCGTAAAATGATATAGAAATTTTCACATAACTAGTTTTGTCGCACGTGCATTGCACGTGAAAATCAAATCATGTATCACACTATTTTTAAAAATAATATGAATATTGCTAAATAAAAAATTAGTCACTCTTAAAATTTCTTAGTTACACCTCTTAAATAAACTTTCTACTCCCTTCCCCATAGTGCATTACTTTGTTATTATTGTTTTGTAGGTGTTCTTACTTTTAATATAATATAATATAAATAAATATTGATATCAAATATAGAAGATATACTAAATTGGATGTTTTAGCTGGAGTATTAAATTAATTTAACATTTATGTTATGGAGTGTTCTAATTTCATTGAACTTTGAGATTGTCAACGTTTGTAAATCAAACTTGAGGTTTTAAGAAGAGAAGAATAGAAAACATAAAAAATTGTAGTTTAGAAATGTGAGGAAACCCCTCCATTTATAGTTAAAAATGTGTAGTATTAGTATGTGCATATTGTTTCTTATCTTAAAAATATAGAAGATATACTAATTGTGTGTTTTAAGAATAATAATAATAATAATATTTTCTTAAAATGTAGTTTAAAATTTTGATGAAGTCCCTCTTTTAACAATCAACAAAGGGTAGTGTATGAAAAACTGCTCGTGGTGCCTTATCAAAAAAAGTCACAACCCTTTAGAAAAGTCACAACCCTTCAAAAAAGGTCAAAACTCATAAGAAAGTCACAACTCTTTGGAAAAGTCGCAACCCTTCGGAAAAGTCACAACTCTTCTGAGTCGCAACCCTTGAGAAAAGTCACAACTCTTCGGAAAAGTCGCAACCCTATAGAAAAGTCATAACCCTTCAAAAATGTCACAACTCATTAGAAAAGTTATAACTCTTCGAAAATGTCACAACCCTTCAATGTAAAAAGTTGTCTGCCTTTAATATAATATAATATAATACACATAAATAAATATAATACAATATAAAATATAGAAGATATACTACATGTGGTGTTTTAAGTTGGAGGTATTATAATAATTTAACATTTAAGTTATTAAGTCATTCTTTTAAGGTAGTATAGATAAAAAAAAAAGGATAGATATAGATTGGTCTAATTTTAATTTTATATGAAATTTTAAAAAATAAAGAAGACTTTTAATTTAAGGATCATCTGTAGAATAAATAAAAATGTATTTTCACTTTGTGGTCTTAAAGATGCGTCCTCACCCCCAAGAAAACAAGAACATTCTATATTAAACTGAATAAAATAAAAGTACAACAAATAAATTGAAAACGAAAGAGTACTTATTAAATGTAGTTTGGATTCTTCAAACAAGTCTTTGATCAAGTACTTTTTCTCCAACAATTCGAGATTTTTTAGATTCTGAACACCAAGTTGTAGTTTGTGCAACGAAAAATCATTGAACTTCTTGTGAAGGAAGAGTTGCTGCAAAAATATATTTTATGGGTATGAAAATGAGTGCATATTAATTATCACGATACTCTTCTCGTTTGAAGTTGAGTTATTTCATTCTCCTTTTTGCATCAATTTTTATTGATCTATCTAATTTACCCACAAAAAAATATTGTAATTGCATAATCGAACAACTCTCACAATCTTACTTATTTTAAGTATTAGAATAGAAAAATTACAAAATTCGTACTTTAAAAGTGTGAGAAACCCCCTCTATTTATAGACAACAAAGGACAGTATGAAAAGGTTCTTATCGTGTCTTTTCAGATAAGTCACAGCCCTTCAGGTAAATCACAACTTTTCAGAAATGTCATAACTCATCGAAAAAGTCACAACCTTTCGAAAAAGTCACTACCCATCAATGTGAAAAAGTGTATGCATTTAATATAATATAGTGTATATAAATATAATATTAAATGTAGAATATATAATAAATCGGGTGTTTTAAGTTGGGGGTATTATAGTAATTTAACATTTAAGTTAGGGAGTTCATGTTTTTAAGGTAGTATAGATATAGATATATGTAAATGTTATGAAAATAATTTATATAAAAGTTAATTATTATTTATGAAGAAAGAATAAAAAGAACTTTTAGTAATTTTAATATAGATATTAACATGTGTTATTGTTAGTTGAAAGACAAATTTATAGCTAAAAATAATGAAGGCGAGCGAATGCAGCAAGCAAGAGTCGAACTCGTGACCTAGTGGTGATTTTGAACCCCCTTAACCACTGAGCTACACCTTCCAGTTGTGCTGAGGGGTTCATTTGAGTTATATAACCGTATATACTGAATTTGACCTTATGTATACAGTGTAATTTTTTTATCCAGGGGGTTCGAGTGAACCCCTACCGTCCACGTAATCCGCCCCTGACTTCAGACTCTTTAACTTAATTGGCATTGTATTTCTTCTTTTTGATGATTTATCATGCATATAATTTATTTTGTCTCCAACTGCACCACCTTCTAATTTTTTACCAAAAACCTGCACTCGTTTTCAATATCATTCAAACTTTTTTCAATCTCTCTCGTGCCATTGTTATTCTTCATCTTTAATTCCTATATCAATTCAAGATTTGTATCAATTGAACTAATTATGAGATGTGACACAGAAACACTAAAATTCAAAAACACTTATATTATGAAAATTATATCAGCTAATTCATTAAATCAAGAGTTAAACAAATTAGAAAAAAAATACATAATGTGTTTTGTTTCTCCTAAGATACTAGCCTTGATTTTCATAACTTCACCAACTACATAGACTGCTAGATTACATTTTACCAACAAACATATATTCAAAAAGTATAAACAAAGAATATTATGGTAATATTAGATTTCAGATTCAAGCATAAGGTGGAGAAGAATTATTCTGGTGGAGGTCTATTAGGGTAGGAGAGATTGAGGAAGAGTTAAACCTATCTTGTGCCATAGATATAGTGATCAGTTGTAGTTGAGAAGGGGTACTGGTTATTATTTTGTTGTATGGGCTACCAGTTAGTAATTTTGAATACACATAACTATTCTATTTCCATTACCATTACCACCATTGATACCTACAAAAATACATAGAACTTTAAGCATATATTGTAATTATTATTGATGTAGATAAGCTTAAATGAACAAAATAGTTTAGTAATACATATTCTGTCACTCCCCGAGCCTATACCCTGGGCGGAACTGGCACTCGAAGACCATTGCTAGCCCCAAGCGAACCCTTGACCTGGCTTACTAAACTCAGCGGAAGACAATATTCATACTTATAATGATCAATAACACTTAACTGAACTAAATAATAAAATAACTGAGAATGTTTAAAAGTTAAACATTCAACTTGGCCAAAAGTGGCAACCCAAGTCTTAACAATAAGAAATGATAATGAAAAGACTCAAAGGACTAACATCTGACTGTCTATGAAGCCTCTAAAACAACTGAGATGGATGTTGGGACAACCCCACAACATCCTAATGAACTAACTAGAAAACAATAAAAATAGATCCTCCGGAATGCAATGAGGCTCACCGACTGACTCTGAACTGCTCACTGGATCAGCGGTGCACTGGAATGCCGATCCTAATTACATGTGTCTGCATCATAAGACGATGCAAGTCAACTGGCATCAGCACATTGAATGTACGAGTATGCGAGCTGGAATGCTAAAACAACATAGACTTGAAAGGGAATCTGAAAGAAACACTTACCTTGGATCTTCTCAACTCATGAATACTTAACTTAACTCATTTCAATATAAAGCAGTTTAAAACAAGTGAAATATAAAGAAAATTTGTTTAAAAATATGATGTCAGCTCTGTGTATATACAAGGATACAACATAACTCTGAAATGTATGTAAAAATACAACGAACTGATGTATATAAAAATACAATAACTTCTGTGGGAGTTTCTCTAACCGACAACCATCACATAAGAGCTATAGTGATGATACATCGATCTACCTCACGCTGCCAGTGCATCGTATACCCGGCCAGAGGTATAGAACTTGAACTACTAAGTGGATCCACTAGTTTATTGTGAAAAGGGTTCATCTAAAAAGTATGACCCTTTTCTACCCATGGTGGCTACATGATTTTATGGAGACATGAGTTATCTGAACTCATGCTCGCCCCCAATTCGATGCTCAATACTACTCCCAAAATATACTAGCTCTTATGATTATTTTAAAAAAAAAGATACTTCTTCTGTGATTTGAGATTAGTGCTCAAAAACTTAGCCCAAAGTCTATCTTGGAAATCTCAGTTTCCCTTCTTGCTTCATTTAGAAAGCTATTATTCTTTTCTGAAAATTAGCCCTAAGGCTCTTTGGAAATCTCAGTTTCCGTTCTTATTTAAATGTGAAAACATTTTAAATCTCTTTGGAAATACTTAGTCCCCATATACTTTTTGAAGAAATGAACTTCAATCTATACTCTTTACTCAACTTGAACTTTAAGTCTTAAAACAAGGTTAAAAGCATTTGCAAAAGACTTCTTGAAAAGACTCTGAAAACTTCCTGGAATTGGCTCTTAACTTTTCTTGAATTTGAATGTATGGATTCAAGGTTATTATTCATGTTTATGGATGATTTCTATGTGTTTAGAAGTCATTTAGAGTAGTTAGAATCAATGGAAAGTGTTAGGACAGTTTAGAATAACTTAAATAGGCTAAATGATGAAAAACTGGTGAAAAACGCCGATCCGGGCGCGTCCCTGGCGCGCCGCTCCATTCCCCAATTTACTGGGGCTCATTTTTGGCGCATTGCAGGCGCGGCGCCCCAGCCTTCTGGCGTTATGGAAGCGCGACGCGCCTGGCCCTCCCCAGGTGCGTCTGACGAGTTTTTCAACTCGTTTTCTGATCCTAAATCATTTTAAATCAATCCTTTTCTCAATACTTTCTTAGATTCAGATACCCAACACATGTGCACTAGAATATAACCTGATACAACTCTTAACATTGCTAAAACGTCTCAAGAAAACCCATCAATCACATGTAAGTTCAAGAATGAAAACAATTCAAGAACACAACTCAAGAACATCAAATTCTAACTCTTTTAGGACGAAAATTTCTGAATTAAACATGCTTGGCGCGTGGGTGAACTAACCCAACGCTATGTGATCTCGCATACCTTGTAGGGATAACCCCGATGAAATCCACAAGCTAATCTTGAACGAATCTTGAACCTTGCTTCCCCTTCTCCTTTCTCGTTTCTCCAAGCTTTAGCGTGAAATTCACTTTTCTAAAACTGACTATAATCTGATTTGACCCATATTAAACTCCTAAAAAACGGATTAAAATAATAGGGCAAGGAAAAGACTAAAATACCCCTTAAAAATCCGGATTGGACATTTCCTTATTTGAACAACCCAACTTCCGAAGGGTATAACTAACTCAAATGAACTCGGAATCACACAAACTTTGTGGAGTTAGAAAGATTATTCCAAGGGATTTCCAACCATATCTGGAATCACACCTAACTCATCCTGAGCTAGGAATTATGGCCGTTTGAATTTTACCAAAAACTCACTTTAACACTTCCCAAATTTCCAGATTTGTTAAATTCTTCCCAAAAATAACTATTTCCAGATTTTAAACTTCCTTCTAGTTCTTTCTAGTTGCGAGATGTTACAATATATCCCCCTTGGGAACATTTTTCCTCAAATGAGATTACTCTTACTAGGCTTAGGGTGTAACATCAAATTCAAACACCTAACAAGCAAATGCAAACAAACAACATGCTTACTCATAACTTAAAGAGCACTAAGAAGAAGATTAGTACCTTGATCTGCACTTTCTTCGGATTCAAAGAGATGTGGATATATCTTCTTCATATCCTCCTCAGTTTCCCAAGTAGTTTCCTTAACAAATTGGTTCCTCCAAAGGACTTTGACTGATGCTACCTCTTTTGTTCTCAACTTGCGAACTTGGCGATCTAGAATCTGAACGTGAATTTCCTCATAAGATAAGCTATCTTTGATCCCAATATTTTCAGTTGGTATGATCAATGAAGGATCTCCCATGCACTTCTTCAACATGGAGACGTGAAATACCGAATGAACCGCTACTAACTTTTGTGGTAGCTCCAACTCATAAGCTACTTTGCCAATCCTCTTGGCTATTCTATAAGGTCCAATATATCGAGGACTAAGCTTCCCCTTCTTACCAAACTTCATAACCCCCTTCATGGGTGAAACTTTGAGATATACCCAATCATCTACTTTGAACTCTAACTCCCTTCTCCTAACATCAGTGTAGGATTTATGACGACTCTGTGCCATTTTAAACCTCTCTTGAATCACTTTCACCTTCTCCATAGCTTGGTGAACTAAATCTGGTCCTATCAACCCAGCTTCACCAACTTCAAACCATCCAGTAGGAGATCTGCATCTTCTCCCATAGAGAGCTTCATATGGAGCCATTTGGATGCTAGAGTGGTAATTGTTGTTGTAAGCAAACTCAATGAGAGGTAGGTGATCCTCCCAATTCCCTTTGAAATAAATCACACAAGACCTCAACATATATTCTAAAGTATGAATAGTGCGCTCTGCTTGCCCATCAGTCTGAAGATGAAATGCAGTACTTAAATTCACCTTTGAACCCAACCCTTTTTGGAATGACTTCCAAAATTGTGTAGTAAATTGTGCACCCCTATCTGATATAATCGAAATAGGGACTCCATTAAGTCTTACCACCTCCTGAATTTATAACCTGACATAATCCTCCGCTGAATGGGTAGTCTTTATCGGCAAAAGTGAGTTGATCTGGTCATTCAATCCATAATCACCCAAATAGAATCATGATGCCTGCGAGACCTTGGTAAACCTGTGATGAAGTCCACATTGATCATATCCCACTTCCATTATGGAATTTCTATATTGTGAGCCAAACCATCGAGCCTTTGGTGCTCTACTTTCACTTGTTGGCAATTTGGACACTTAGCGACAAATTCTGCAATGCCCTCCTTCATGCTATTCCACCAATAAACCTCTCTCAAGTCATGATACATCTTTTTGGAACCCGGACGAATGGAATATCTGGAGCTATGAGCTTCCTCCATGATCCTCTCTTGGAGTCCATCCACCATAGGTACACACAATCTACCTTGATATCTCAATACACCATCTCCCCCTTGTTCAAAAGCTAATACTTTTTGCTTATGAACATTTGCCTTCAATTCAAGAAAAATGGGATCTTGGTCTTGCTTTTCTTTCACTTCTGACACTAATGAAGATTCATCCTCATTCAACACCACTACTCCTCCTTCTGTGGAATCCATTAGTCGGACTCCTAATCGTGTAAGTCTATGCACATCTTTTGCTAACTCTCTCTTTTCTTCCTCAACATAGGCGGTGCTACCCATAGACAACCTGCTTAAAGCATCATCAACGACATTAGCCTTACCTAGGTGATAGAGAATACTCATGTCATAATCCTTGAGTAATTCTAACCACCTCCTTTGACTGAGATTAAGCTCATTCTAAGTGAACACATATTAAAGGCTTTTGTGATCAGTGAATACATCAACATGAACACCATACAAATAGTGATGCCATATCTTCAAAGCAAATACTACGGCAGCCAACTCTAAGTCATGGGTTAGATAATTCTTCTCGTGAACTTTCAACTGTCTGGAGGCATAAGCTATAACTTTGCCATTCTGCATTAACACACAACCCAAACAAACTCTAGATGCATCACAATACACCACAAAACCTTGAGTACCTTTTGGTAAGGTCAAAACTGGGGCAGTAGTCAACCTCTTTTTCAATTCCTGAAAGCTTTTCTCACAAGCTTCAGACCATTGAAATTTAGATGTCTTCTGAGTCAACTTGGTCAAAGGGGACGAAATAGATGAGAACCTCTCTACGAACCTTCTATAATATCCAGCCAACCCTAAGAAACTCCTAATATCAGTTGGAGATGTGGGCCTATGTCAATTCTGCACTGCCTCAATTTTCTGAGTATCAACTTTAATTCCCTCTCCAGACACAATATGACCTAAGAATGCCACAGACTCAAGCCAAAATTGACACTTAGAGAATTTAGCATTCAAATCCTTATCTTTCAAAGTCTGAAGAACTATTCTGAGATGGCTAGCATGATCTTCTTCATTCCTTGAATAGATTAGTATGTCATCAATGAAGACGATAACAAACGTATCTAAATAAGGTTTGAAGACTCTATTCATAAGATCCATGAACGCTGCTGGTGCATTAGTTAAACCGAATGACATGACCAGAAACTCATAATGACCATAACGGGTCCTGAATGTTGTCTTGGGAATATCACACTCCCTATGGTAACCTGATCTGAGGTCGATTTTTGAGAAACAAGAAGCACCCTGAAACTGATCGAAAATGTCATCAATCCTTGGAAGATGATACTTGTTCTTGATGGTAACCTTGTTCAACTGACGGTAATCTATACACATCCTAAGGGAACCATCTTTCTTTCTCACAAATAAGACCGGAGCACCCCAAGGTGAGACACTTGGTCGAATAAAGACCGTATCTAATAGATCCTTTAACTGCTCTTTCAACTCTTTCAACTCTGCTGGTGCCATTCTATATGGCGGAATAGATATCAGATGAGTATCTGGAATAAGATCTTTACTGAAGTTTATCTCTCTCTCAGGAGGGACTTCGGGAAGATTATCTGGAAAGACTTCTGGAAACTCTTTTACTACTGGAACTGACTGAATAAGAGGTACATCAACACTTGAGTCATTAACTTGAACTAAGTGTTAGACACACCCCTTAGAAACTAACTTCCTTGCCTTAAGGTACGAAATAAAGCGACCCTTAGGCAATGTTGAATTGCTTTTCCACTCTAAGACTGGCCCATTTGGAAACTGAAACTTGACTACTCAAGTTCTACAATCAACTGAGGCATAATAGGTATGAAGTCAGTCCATACAAATAATAACATCAAAATCTACCATGTCTAACTCAATTAAGTCAGCCATCGCACTCTTATGATTGACGGAAAAGGGACAATCACAATAGACTCTCTATGCTAGAATAGACTCACCAACAGGCGTAGAGACACTGAATGGTTCACTAAGTTGCTCAGGAATAACATCAAAGTTCATAGCAACATATGGAGTTACAAAATATAAACTCGCTCCTAGATCTAGCAAGTCATAAACAGTAAAGTCAAAGACTCAAATCGTACCAGTGACAATATCTGGCGAATCCTCTTGCTCTTGGCGACTAGTGATCGCGTAGAGGCGGTTTGATCCTCTGCCAGTACCAGAAGTAACTCCTCTAGGTGCAGCCCTATCTGGTGGAGCAACTGATGAAGACTGGGCTTTATTGCCCCATTACTATTTCCATGCTTGTTTTTTGGACAATCTCGCATAAAATGCCCAGTTTGACCACACTTGAAACAACCAGTGGAGTCCTCACGACAAATACCTGAGTGGTTCCTACCACACTTGGCGCAGGCAGGAGGCACTACCCCCTTGTGCCACACTTCCCTGGGAATAAGCAAGTTTAGCTCTGAAGTTCTGATTATTGTACTCACCTTTGTTCTTAGGTGCAAGTGCACTAGCAGATGATGGAGCAGATCCCTTCTGTATCTGTTGGAAAAATGACCGGTTGGCATTACTCTTCTACTGCCCGGACTCATTCCCTGTCTTAGCTCGCTTGTTCTTGAATTCCTCTCTATCCTTTAACTTCTCTTCCTCTACTTGCTGCACATAGACCATCAACTTCAAAATGTCCATGTCCCCAATAAGCATTGCTGCCCGGCCCTCTTTGCTTGATAGACGGGACAACCCAGAAACAAACATACTCATCCTACTCCTCATGTTTGCAACCATTTTCGGAGCATAGCGAGACAGTTGGGTGAATTTCAACCCATACTCATGAATGCTTAGAGAATCCTGCTTAAGTGTGAGGAACTCACATACCTTGGCCTCTTTCAGTTCTTGGGAAAAGAAACGCCCTAAGAAAGCCTCCTCAAAACAGGCCCAACTCGCAGGTGGTGCATCCTCACCTCTACCCCCTTTCCACTGGTCAAACCAAGTCCTAGCAAATTTCTTTAGTTGATATGCAACTAGCTCAACTCTCTCCGTATCAGCAATATGCATCACATCAAACACCTTTTTCAGTTCATCAACAAAGTTCTCCGGATCCTCAAAAGTGCTTGAACCAGTGAAACTTGGAGGATTCATCCTCAAGAACTCACGAATCCGTGAAGTGTCAGCCTCTTATTGTCGAACTCCTCTCTGCTTCTCAGCTTGGTTGGTCACAACTGGACTGATCATCCTTATAGCCTCTCTGAACTCAGTATTAGTAATTTGTCCTCGCGGTTGCACTTCAGGTGCATTGGGTAACTCTTGTTCCTCAACAATCCTCCTAGCTGGACGACCTCTGACTGCTCTTCGTGGAGGCATGGTTATCTGAAACACGCGCAGGCATGAATTAGAGGGAAACTTTTTAGAGATAAACTCTAATACACGAAATGAGTATGAAAAAAGTGAAGGAATTCCTAAATGTTGGAGCCACCTAATTATAGATGTGGAACGCTTCACACCTATAACTAGGACTCTACATACACGGCTTCATTAAATCTCTAGGACTCTTGAACTCTGTTCTCTGATACAAAGTTTGTCACGCCCCAAACCTACACCCTGGGCGGCACTGGCACTCGAAGACCATTGCTGGCCCCAAGAGAACCCTTGGCCTGGCTTACTAAACTCAATGAAAGATAATATTCATACTTATAATGATCAATAACACTTAACTGAACTGAATAATAAAGTAACTGAGAATGTTTAAAGGTTAAACATTCAACTTGGCCAAAAGTGGCAACCCAAGTCTTAACAATAAGAAATGATAATGAAAAGACTCAAAGGACTAACATCTGACTGTCTATGAAGCCTCTAAAACAACTGAGATGGATGGTGGGACAACTCCACAACATCCTAATGAACTAACTAGAAAGCAATAAAAATAGATCCTCCGAAATGCAAGGAGGCTTACCGACTGACTCTGAACTGCTCACTGGATCAACGGTGCGCTGGAATGCGAATCCTAGTTACCTATATCTGCAATATAAGATGATGCAGGCACACTAGCAGTATATTGAATGTACGAGTATGTGAGTTGGAATTCTAAAACAACATAGGCTTGGAAGGGATTCTGAAAGAAACACTTACCTTGGCTCTTCTCAACTCATGAATACTTAGCTCAACTCATTTCAATATAAAGCAGTTTAAAACAAGTGCAATATAAAGAAAAGCTATTTAAAAACATGATGTCAACTCTGTGTATATACAAGGATACAACATAACTCTAAAATGTATGTAAATATACAATGAACTGATGTATAGAAAAATACAATAACTTCTATGGGAGTTTCTCTAACCGACAACCATCACATAAGAGCTATAATGATGATACAACGATCTACCTCACACTACCAGTGTATCCTATACCCGGCCATAGGTATATGACATGAACTACTAAGTGGATCCACTAGTCTATTGTGAAAAGGGTTCATCTAAAAAGTATGACCCTTTTCTACTCATGGTGGCTACATAGTTTTATGGAGACGTGAGTTATCTGAACTCATGCTCGCCCCCAATTCGCTGCTCAATACTACTCCCAAAATATACTAGCTCTTATGTTTATTTTAAAAAAAAACATACTTCTTCTGTGATTTGAGATTAGTGCTCAAAAACTTAGCTCAAAGGCTATCTTGGAAATCTCAGTTTCCCTTCTTGCTTCATTTAGAAAGCTATTACTCTTTTATGAAAACTAGCCCGAAGGCTCTTTGGAAATCTCAGTTTCCATTCTTCTATAAATGTGAAAACATTTTAAATCTCTTTGGTAATACTTAGTCCCCATATACTTTTTGAAGAAATGAACTTTAATCTATACTCTTTACTCTTTACTCAACTTGAACTTTAAGTCTTAAAACAAGGTTAAAAGCATTTGCAAAAGACTTCTTGAAAAGACTCTGAAAACTTCCTGGAATTGGCTCTTAACTTTTCTTGAATTTGAATGTATGGATTCAAGGTTATTATTCATGTTTATGGATGATTTCTAGGTGTTTAGAAGTCATTTAGAGTAGTTAGAATCAATGGAAAGTGTTAGGACACTTTAGAATAACTTAAATAGGCTAAATGATGAAAAACTGGTGAAAAACATCGATACGGGCGCATCCCTGGCGCGCCGCGCTAGACCCTAATTTACTGGGGCTCATTTTGGGCGCACTGCAGGCGCGACGCCCCAGCCTCCTGGCACTATGGAGGAGTGACGCGCCTGGCCCTCCCGAGGTGCATTTGACGAGTTTTTCAACTCATTTTCTGATCCTAAATCATTTTAAAATGATTCCTTTTTTCAATACTTTCTTAGATTCAGATACCCAACACATGTACACTAGAATCTAACTCGAAATAACTCTTAACATCACTAAAACGTCTCAAGAAAACCCATCAATCACATGTATGTTCAAGAATGAAAACAATTCAAGAACATAACTCAAGAACATCAAATTCTAACTCTTTTAGGAATCGTTGAATTAGACATGCTTGGCGCGTGGGTGAACTAACCCAATGCTATGTGATCTCGCATACCTTGTAGGGATCACCCCCGACGAAATCCACAAGCTAATCTTGAACGAATCTTGAACGTTCTTGCTTCCCCTTCCCTTTCTCTTTTCTCCAAGTCCTAGCGTGAAATTCATCTTTCTAAAACTGACTAAAATCTGATTTGACCCATATTAAAATCCTAAAAAACGGAATAAAATAATAGGGCAAGGAAAAACCTAAAATACCCCTTGAAAATCTGGATTGGACATTTCCTTATTTGAACAACCCAACTTCCGAAGGGCATAACTTACTCAAATGAACTCGGAATCATGCAAACTTGGCGGCGTTGGAAAGATCATTCTAAGGGATTTCCAACCATATCTGGAATCACACCGAACTCATCCTGAGCTAGGACTTATGACCGTTTGAAGTTGACCAAAAACTCACTTTAACACTTTTCCCAAATTTCCAGATTTTTAAAAAAAATTCCCAAAAATAACTATTTCCAGATTTTAAACTTCCTTTTAGTTCTTTCTAGTTGCGAGATGTTACATATTAAATAGTAAAATTATATGAATTGAGTAATTATTATTGTTATCACTCGCACAAGATGCAAATTCAGTTGAGGGCTGTGAGAGGAGGCAACTGATAGTAAAAAATAATCTCACAAAAAAAAACTAAAAGGAAAATGAAAAAATGAAGAATAAGCAAGATGGAAAAGAAATATGTAATATCCAAAAATATGAAAAAGCAACATTGAATATATGGACAATGTTTATTATATTTATATTCATTGACTTATATAATTTATATTCACACCGACTGCGTTTACGAATAGATAAATTATATTTACATTCATTGACTTATATAATTTATATTCACACCGACTACGTTTATGAATAGATAAAACACTTTTGTTATCAATACATTCTTTATTCTCAATTCTTCAACCGATGAATAATTAGTTATCTAATATTTCCCCCAAAAGATCTCATATGCCTCTAATTAAAGATTATAAAAAAATGGGCGATCTTACTGAAGATAATTTTGTAGGATCCATAATTGCAACTAAAAGTCAAACTCTACAAAAATCTAAAGTATATAATATGTTGACTCATCACAAAATCAACATTTTTTTACTTTTCTCGACTGTATATACTTAACCAAAAAATATATACACATCAAAAATACATCACCTTTTATATTTGATTAAATCCCATTCACTTGATATTTTTTTTAAAAACTTTAGTACTTGAGTAAAAAATTCTCAAATTTTAGAATATTCTTAATCCAAAAATTAGAGACATACACCTCTTCCTCTTACTATGTACCGATGTTTAGGATTAACAGAAAGATACATATAGAGTAATTAATTTAATGAATGCACAAATAATATGCGAAATAGATTTTTTTTATAAGAAATGAAAATTAATTACAAGATTAGTACCTTACTTACAATGATTCAACGCCTCAAAAAAACAGAGAAATAAAAAATCAGACTTGAGAGACAACAAATTGATTAACTCGGTGAAATATACACCCCTTCCTCCTACAAGATACCGATGATCAAGATCGATACAAAGATGCACATAGAGTAATTAATTTAATAAATGCACAAATAACATGTGAAATAGATTTTTTTTTTGAGAAATTAAAATCAATTACCAAATTAATACCATACTTACAGTGATTCAACGCCTCGAGCAAACAGAGGAATCAAAAATCAGACTTAAGAGACAACAAATTGATTAACTCGGTGAAGTAACTTTATATGTTATAGAAGATGTGACTAGCGACAGATAATATATATATATATATAAGGTTGCTACTTTGAGTGGTTTCCTACTTTGTTACCAAAAATGAGTTTTCAAGTTGCCACGAAGGTTTCGATTTTTTGAGTCAAAGATATTTGAGTAAATATATATTTTTATTTTAGATGACAAAAAAATAACTATAATACATATATATTAACAAGGTTTTGTATCGTTAATCTATTATTAAATTTTGATTAGTATTGTTAATTTTGTAATTGGAGTGATAGCTAAGAAAAGACAAATTGTCAATCTTTTCTTTTATCTCAGGAGAAATATGATCGGGATAAACTATGAAAATTAGGCAAAGGTTGATTATATGTATCCATTTGGCATTGAAAAATTTAATTTGATATCCCGCAAATCATTAATAATTTTATTTTATTTTATTTTATATTATATTATTTTTAAACTCAAACTATAAGATGTTGGATTTGGAAAAGAAGAAAACATGCAGATTTAGGTTGGTGTCTATGTCCACATGTCCCATCTACGGATCGTAGAAGATTTTACGCGCCATAGATAGCAACCGTAGGTAGTGGAAAATAATTTTTTTCAAAAAAGTCCCAGTTCCCTTTTTACGGTTCACTAGAAAAGTTCGTCAACCTTTGTATGTGTCGTAAACAGGTCCGTAGGTGAGTCCCAGACTTAGTAAAATTTTGAGGATCAAAGTTGGGTTCTAAAAATGGCATGTACGGACCATAGGAAGATCTACGAACCTTACATGAGATCCGTAAAAGATAGGGGAATTTTAAGGTCCCAATAGGCTATCTACGGTTGACCAGTACAAATCGTAGGTCCAGACCGTAGATGAGGCCCGTTAGTCATTTAAAAGGGCTTTTGGGTATTTTCCTAATTATTTAACCCTATACTACATTTTTTTACCTTCTACCCTAGGCCCTATATAAACATTTTAAACCCCCAAATTACCCATTTGAACTCATTCTCCTAAATTTTCAAAACTTGACCAAATTCATCCTCCCAAATTCTCTCTAAGTCTAAGGAAGAAGAGGAAGAGCTAGAGTTCCATTCAAGTCTCGAAATTCACTATTTTCTTGGGCTTAGAGAATCAAGGTATTTTAGTATTAACCTACGGAGTCCTTTCCTCCATAGAGTTCTTAAATTCTCCAATTTTACAAAGCTAGATTACCTAATCAAAGTTAGAATTTTATTCGATGTTCATGGGTTCTTTTCAATCTTGATCAAATTGATTGTTTTCCATCTATTTATGCATGAATTGACGTTATTACATGTTTTTAGTTAAATTCATATGAACCCATGCTTACCCCATGAATTTTAGACTATGAGCACATGATTATGTTTATGAACTGTGAATTGTGAATTTATGAAGATATGCATGCCCTTTCTATGGAATTGATATGAATGATTTGAGGTTTCTTTGAGAGTAAAACATCGATGTTGTTGTTGTGAAAGGTTATTCTCACATGAAGTATTCATAAGGTTGAAATGTTTTCTCAACTAAATTTGAATCAAGATTTAGGAGTTATTCTAAATGAACTCTAGTTTGGATTGACTACTTAAAATTTTGCCTTTTCACGGATAATAAGATGAATATGATTAATTTCTATTCCGTGGGATTTATGCTTAGTACCGAGTGGACTAGAAATGATTACCCATGTCCCATAACTATGTGCTACCATAGGTTTGTCTTAGATAGACATTAGCAAATGGATCTACTTTAGCTCAAGTTTATGATTCTTACCTTGGAGAGTAAGGACATCTTGTTTCGGTGTGTGATAGACACTGGATTTCATGTTATAGCTCACATGGTCTATGCCGGTTAATGACAAACTTCTCACAATAACGAACTAAGGTTACTTTCTAATAGTATCTCACATGTTTTCTAAAGTTGTTTAGCTTGCATTGACCATGATTATGGCGTATATTTTCTAACATGTTATTTTATGATTTGCTTGGTCATTGCATGTCATGTAAAGTCCATTTTAGCATGATTTCATAACTCTTATGCATTGCTATCATACTTAGTACATTCCATGTACTAATGCATACTTGTATCAACATGGGTCACTAATATAAGGTCTGGCGCTCCTATTCCACACACTTGTGACTAGACATCCCTTGGTTGCTTCGGTTGAAGATTGGTGAGTCCTCATGTTCTGAGGATCGATACTTCTTTACTACTAAGTCATTTTTGCTTTAGAGTTATATGTGATGTATGAGTTACGTCCCAATCACTTTCCTTATGATGTACTGATGGCTTGAGACTTATGTTAGACTTTCGCTTTTGTCAAACTCTTTATGATATAAGACTCTCTTTTGAATTCTTTAAATTCCATTATCTTGTATGGTGTATGTTGAGTCCTCTCGGGGTACTATATGTCATGTTAGGCCTAGGATATACTTTGGATCGTGACAAACTTGATATTTAGAGCACAAGATTTAGAAAGGTCCTAGGAAGTGTCTAAGCCACGTCGAGTAGAGTCTTGCTCATGAGTGTGAAGCACGCCACAATTATAAATGAGAAGCTATAAGATGTTTTGGAAACTTCACTTATTTCATTACATAAAGTCGTGTGATAGAGTGTAACTTTATATGTCTCTCTCCTAATCTTTATCCGATGCTTTTCAGGATATTATGAATGAGAATGTGGAATGGGAAGCTTCTCGAGTTCCGACCGGCCCTTTGATCGAACAAGTGACCAATGCGAAATTTAAGGCTATTTTTCAAGTGTTGGATCAAGCCATGACGACTCAAGCCAATAGGGATGTCACGACCCGACTTTCCGATTCATAATGAAACCTACTAAAACTCACCCGTAGGTAAGCCGAACCATACCCAAAATAAGAAGTAGTGTGTATAAGGGTAGAACTAAACAAAAAATAATGCTAACAATAAGCAAAGACAAAAACAGGAAGCAAACCAAAAACTATATACAAAGGAACCCATCCTAGAACCTGGGAGTCACGATTACAGAGTTGTTTAACGGGATAAATACAAGTCCCAAAAGTGGGCCACAATAAGCTATCTAGAAGGAAAAAGACAAGCTAACATATGTATAGAAGGAGACAGGCTGATATAGAATGCCAAGTGCTCACCCTCATCTCCTATATCCACAAGCTGCAAAAGACGACACAAATGATCACCGCTGGTAGCTGGTACTAGGACCTGTATGACGAAAAGATACAGAGTGTAGCATAAGTACCAAAACAAGGTACTAGTAGGCATTACAGGACGACCGAGCAAGAAAGGTAAAAATAATATGAAAAGATAGAATCTATACAAAAATAGAGGTCAAAGCGGATATAAAAAGAAGCACACGGGCGTACCAAAAGTAAATCTAAGTATAGATAAGCTAAACCTAACTGATCTCCATAAGCTCAAAAGGTACACTCATGCGCAAGTTAAAATAAAACCCGAACGCATCCCATAAGCACGAAAGGTACAGAGAATATCTAAGACTACATGAATAAGATACTCAAACCCAAGTCCAAAGGAATTCAATCGGGCCTCGAACCTATAGTGATAGGATCTGGGCCTCGAACCTAAAGTGGTAGAATCTGGGCCTTGAACCCAAAATGGTAGAATATGGGCATCGAACCCAAGGTGATAGAATCTGAGCCTCAAACCCAAAACATCAGTCTCAAGTTGGAAATAACGGCCTCAAACCATAAAACATCATCCTCAAGCTGGAAATAACGACATCAAACCATAAATAATCACTAGAACCAACTAATTCATAACCTAACTAACAAGAGTGCCAAGGGTGTGTCAATTCCCAAGAGAATCCCATTTCAAGTCAAGTCACTATGGGACGCCGCCCACCCAAAGGTATCAATAGAAGGCTCCCATCCTAGTAGAACTCGATCTCCAATCTTTGAAATAGCATAAACCTCCAGTAACACCTCAGAACCACATAAATAGGGAGAGAGAGGATAGAAGATCTAATAAGCCATGAATTCACCTAATCTAAGGCTCATACTATCAGACTCAAGTCTGTTATTCTGGTCTGCAAGTATCTAGTCTATCCGAAAGGACGTCAGAGACAAAGCAAAGCAACAAAGTTTGAGAGTCGAAGGTAACACTGGTCTATCCTAGGATAAGGCTAGACAAGTATCATAAAGCAAGTAAATTCAAGTAATTCACATAGCATACACAAACCCTAACCACCTAATTATCAAGGTACTATGCCCAAAATAATATCAATCAAACCTAAAACATAGTATCTAAGAAGAGAGGTAAGAATACTAGGTCTTTACCCCCAATTCACACTAATAAACACGACTTCACACATTAAGGCTCAATCTAGATAGAAAGGAAGTTGTAGCCTAACTTTAGGCTGACCGTGCATGCTCCAAATCACTTCACTGAAGCTTTTCCTTTCCGAACGGCCTTTGAATGTTTCCACACAAAATTGAAGAATGCCCAACACTCCTTGAACACTCCAAGATGTAGCCTCAATAATTTTCATTACATAGAACTTAGAATCACCTAAAACCAAGCTCGAATGATGTGCACCTGACAACTTTTGATCACTATACAGCGAAGCCACTGCTAAAATGAAGCTTCCACACTTTGAATCACCTCATTTGGCCAATAAATGAGAGAGTATGGAGTTTTGAAGTTTCCAAAATGAGCTGATATTTCTACTATATATGCACCAGAGTTCCACATTTTTTTGGAAACCTAAAAACTCCGACGGGGTATTATGAACTCGTTCAGACCCTCGTGTATGTGAACGAGATATGCAACCATACTGAATTTGATATACCGGACTCAATGGCGTAGTCAAAATTTCCATACGAGGTCATCTTGACAAAAAGTGTGTCCCACACCCAATAATTATTTTAAGTCAAAATCTACAAAGGGGCTCGTGATCAGCTTGGAATCCTCGGGATATGAACAAAGGGTCAATCTAGACCAAACTCAATATTACGGAGCTAACCACGCTGACAAAATTCTTATCCGAGTGCATTTACTTAGAATGTTGACTAAAGTCAAACTTAGGCTTACACTTTAAAGTTAAAATACCTAATCACATCGACTCACACTGAAAACTTCAATATTCATGCCGACCATGATACTAGCCTATAATGACCCCTCCGAAGCTGATGGAATTGGAACTTATGATAAAAAATGACCTTTCAAGGTTCAAAAGCTTCCAAACCACTAAAAATCGCATAAAAACTAAACAAACAACCAGGTGGACAAACTATCAGTCCCAGCAAGTCATAAATGACTTGGGATCACTACAGGAAAGCTCTAAATGACAAAAAAGAGGCATAAATATTGAAATGGCATGAAGTCCATTATAAGGGAGGTTGTGGTCCCAGTGAACCCAAATGTGGGTATGATGATAACTAGAGTGAGGAACTTCACTAAAATGAATCCTCCGGAGTTTCATGATTCCAAGGTTGTGGAAAATCCTCAAGAGTTCATTGATGGGGTGTATAAGGTATTGATGATCATGGGATTAACGCTAGTAGAAAAGGCAGAATTGGCCGCTTATCAACTTAAGGGTGTTGCTCAAGTTTGGTTCAAACAATAAAAGAAAGAAAGGGTGGTTGATGCGGGTCCTCTTGATTGGGAAAAGTTTAAGGTTGCTTTCCTTGATATGTTATTTCCCCTAGAGATGAGGAAGATAAAGGTACTTGAATTCATCAACCTTCTTCAAGGAAATATGAGTGTGAAAGAGTAGTCCTTGAAGTTCACGTAATTATCTAGATATGCTCCTACTATGGTTGTTGATCCTAGGGCAAGGATAAGTAAGTTTGTTTCGGAAGTGTCCGAGATGGTGGTTAAAGAATGTCATACCGCCATGCTCATCCATGTTATGGACATTTCTTGTCTAATAGTTCTTGCTCAACAAATAGAATAGGAGAAACTTAAGGAAAGATCTAGGGAGGAAAAGAAGGCAAGGACCGGTGATGGTGACTTTTAATATTCAAGGTTCGATGGACATGGTTGTTCTAAGTTCCGACAAGGTTTTCTGGTCAAGGTTCATCCAATGATCCACCTCCTAAATTCAACAAAGATAGGGTGTCTAACCCTAAGCTTCAGAGAGGAAATAGCGGTGGATCTTCATTATGTATTTGTGCTAGATGTGAAAGAAAGAATGAGAGCAAATGTCTAGTCGGTACCAATGCAAGTTTTAGTTGTGGCAAGATAGATCATAAGACAAGGGACTGTCTTTCAGTTGCTAAGGATGAATGGGATAATCGTCGACGGGCTCAACCTTACCCTTCGTCAGGTTCTAGTGGAAGTTAGAAGCAAAACAAATTTTATGCACTTCAAAGTCATCATTAGCAAGAGGGTTCTCCCGATGTAGTTACCAGTATGTTGAAAGTCTTTCATCTTGATGTTTATGCCTTGCTTGATCCCGGTCTACCTTGTCTTTTGTGATGTTATATGTGGCTATTATGTTTGATATCTCTTAGTATGTGTTGTTAAATCCTTTTTTAATCTCTACTCCTATTGGTGAATCTATTGTGGCTAAGAGAGTCTATTGAAATTGTCCCGTCTCCTTATCTCGTAGAGTCACTCTTGTTGATCTTGTAGAGTTTTATATGTTAGACTTTGATGTAATTCTTGGTATGGATTGGTGGCATTCTTGTTATGCCTCTATGGATTGTAGAACCTGAGTGGTCAAGTTTCACTTTCAAAATGAACCTATCATAGAGTGGAAAGGTGGAAATTTTATGCCTAAGGTTCAATTTGTTTCTTGTCTTAAAGCTAGAAAGATGATTGCTAAGGGTTGCATATACCATCTAGTTCGTGTTAGGGGTACAAATTTTGAAACCCCTACCCTTGAGTCGGTCCCTACTGTTAATGAGTTTCCAGAAGTGTTTCTCGATGATCTACCCGGTGTTCCTCCCGAAAGGGAAATAAACTCAGAATTTACCTTCTCCCAGATATGCAACCTTTCTATATTCCTCCTTATCGAATGACTCCGACATAATTTAAGGAATTGAAAGATTTGTTAGATAAGGGTTTCATCTGACCAAGTATCTCTCTATAATATGTTCTAGTTTTGTTTGTTCATAAGAAGGATATTTCCCTTCGTATGTGTATTCATTACCGTCAGTTGAACAAAGTCACTATTAAGAAAACGTACCTGATGAGTCCAAGATTTGGACTCATTTAGCGCTTTATTTATATAGATTTAGTGTCCTCAAATGCTTATTTTGTGCCAATAACTGTTGTAAAACCCAAGATTTCCAGGTATATGGATTGAGGAACAAAGTAAGGACACTAATTTGCAAAAAGGAACAAAGCGAGCTGAAAGAATGAAGAAAAGCAAGCCTGGTGATCGCCAAGTTCACTTGGCGAGTCGCTGAATGGTGATTTGATCGCCTAAAGTTCTAGTGTGCCAAACCCTGAAGGAAAGAACCAAGTTGATGAGAGAAAAGAGAAGTCGGTGAATCGCCGAGTGGTTCTGCGATGCAGTGTTGGATCCCCCCAAAGTTACAGACCTTGAGGGCGCTGAATACCAAGGCAGAAAGATGATGAAAATTACCAAAAGGTAGCTCGTCGAGTGGTTCGGCGAGCTCGACTTACTTCGCTGAGTGACTCTTCGCAGCACATTTTTGGCGACTATAAATACATTTTTGAACATTTAGTTTAGTATCTGATATCATAATATCTTATCATAGCTAATAATTTTTAGAACTCAGACAGTTTTCTCTAGTGTTTCCCAAGTTTTGAAGAATTGAAGTTTTTCACTTCTAAGAAATTGGAAGTGGATCTTTGAGATTCTTTGAATTAGAGCATTGTAAGGATGAAATAAATCTTACCCAGTTGATGAAAACTCAATTTGGTAACAATTTTTATCTTTTTATAATGTCTAGCTAAAACCTCAATTCTTGGAGTGTGATTATGGGCTGATTTAGTTTATGGGTATTGCTAATTGTTAGCTTAAATGTTGTTTAGAAGTGAGTTCAAACATTATTTATGGTTTAATTTAAGAATTGTAGTTACAAATGCAGTTCCACCCTTGTGTTTTTGGCTTGCTCGAGAGAGAGGTTTTAAAACTAAACTTATTGATTGATGGTCTGTGGGTATTGGGTTGACCTGGGTTCAGCTCGAGAGAGTGAATCCTAAACCCAATCCCACACATTCAACTTGAGAGAGTGAATGGACTAAGGTTTGGGATGTTCTTATTTTGCTTGCTTGTTGTTGTTCGAGAGAAATCAACTTGATTCGAGATAAACTGTTCGAGAGAAAGTCTATCTCCTCTATAGCTTAGCTTACTCACTAATATCTAGTTATTTTCTAATAGTTGCAATTACCCATTTATCTATATTAGCCTATAATTGAATCACATCCCAAAAACCTGTCTCATTATTATTATTTCATATTGTTTGCCACTGTTTGTAGTTGATAATTTCAAACCAAAACCCCCATTTGACATTCGTGTCACCCTTGATTTGAATAATGTCTTTATTCAATAATTTTTATTCCTATGACTGATTTTACCATGTTCATACTTCCCAATTGATTCTTAAACACGTACCACTCCCTGTGGGATTCAACCCCAACTTATTTAGTTGGGTTTCATAATGATTTACGATCATTCAACACCTAGAATTGGATGAGGTGTGATTAAAACATATATCAAAATGGCGCCGCTGCCGGGGAGTGGTGTTGTTTGACATTTTTTGGTGAAGTTGAATTTTGTTCTTTTCAGTCATAGTTGAATCTACTTACTTTCGGTTGTGGTTTAAAACCGAGGAAATGAGTGTCAACGAAAGCAATGGTAGCCAATTGGGCCACCAAGATGACATCAGAAATCTCAATGATGTCAATGAGTCGAATGCTAATGACCCTAATCATGTGGGTGGAGTTGGTTCCATTTGCTTGCCTCCGGCTGAAGGGAACGTTGTGTTCCACATTACAATCATCATGTTGCAGCTCTTGCAATTTAAAGGGTTGTTTGGTGGGTTGGATCATGAGGATCCCCATGAGCATATAAGGAACTTTGTTGATGTTTGCGGGCCGTTCTCCTTCAAGAACATATCCTAAGATTCGGTCTGGTTGAGGTTGTTCCCATTTTTTAATGGGCGAATCATGTAAGTGGTTGGCTGAATTGCCAAGAGACTCCATCACTTCGTGGGAAGAGCTTGTCACCGCATTTCAAGTGCGATTTTTCCCTCCTTCGAAGATGATGACACTTAGGGACAACATCCAGAGCTTCAATCGTTTGGAGGGTGAGCCAATCCATGAGACTTGGCTAAGATTTAAGAAGTTGGTGTTGCAATGCCTAACTCATGGTTTTCCCGACAATGTTTTGCTGCAATACGTTTACCGAAGCCTTGATTCGATGAACAATAGAGTATTTGACCAACTTTCTCCGAGAGGTTTGATGCAACAACCTTACATTATAGAAGCCCAGCTCTTGGATGGTATGACCAAAATTAACCGGGCATGGTACACCCGTGAAGATCAGGTCTCCCCTCTCACTTTTAAATTGACAAAGGAATAACTTGAGAAAGATCAAGAGAGGGACCAAAACATGGCAAAGATGATGACCCAACTTGACATTTTGGCCAAAAATGTCATGGGAGCTGGTGCTAGGAGTGTCAATGTTGTGGGTGTGGGTTGTGTAAACCCCGAAGAGGCCAAGTTTGAAGCGTTGTACAATGAGGAAGTGAACTTCCTAGCCAACCAATGAGGTGGTTATCGTGCTAACTACCCAAGGCAGGGTGGTAACCAAGGTTGGAACAAGGATGAAGGCTGGAGAGACCGTGATAGAGAGTGGATGGATCGTAATCCACTTGGAAGGAAAGAGATGGGGAGAAGGATAGATATGTTCCTCCCCACAAGCGTCAAAAACCCAAAGATTCTGAGGGTAGCCGGTTTGAGGATATGCTTTCTTGTATTCTCAACAAGATTGAAGGGTCCGATAAAATTTTGAAGGAGATGAAGAAAGATGTATCGACCCTTAACTAGACGGTGACTTCTCATTCTGTTTCTATCAAGCAGTTGGAGACCCAAATGGGTCAAATTTCTTCTCATTTAAACCCGAGACAACAAGGGGGGTTGCCTAGTGACACTGTGGCAAACCTCAAGAATGAGGTTTGAGCGAGGACTTGCGTCGTACCATAACGTTAACTAGGCGCTGCTTGGGAGGCAACCCAAGTTTTTATTGCTCTATTTTTGTTTTTGGAATAACGTGTGTTGATTGTTCAGGTTAAAGTGTGGAATGTGTTTGAAATATCCGTTTGGCGAGCCAAAATTTGGTGACTCACCGAAGAGGTTGGTTAGCCCGACTTGGACCACCGTTGGGCTCTGTAAAACTCGGCGGGCCTGTGGACAAGTCGGCGAACCGCAAAACAGGTCGGTGATCCTGACTTTGTCCGCCGTTTGGACCCCCAAGTTGGCTGGAGGACATGTAAAACTCGGTGAGGTAAGTAACCACTTGGCATGTCACCGAGTGGTTCGGCGAGGTCGACCAATATCACCGAAAGGGCGCAAACTGAACAGTTTTAAAAGGCCAAAGGTTTAAAATTTTAAACTCTTTCACATTCCCTTACTTTTTAACTTCACAAAATCACACATGTACTATATTTCACATTTTTTTTGCAGTTTTACGGCTTTCTAGTCGTTGATTTGATGTCCGGAGTTGGATACTTTGCCACCTAGCTTTACAGATTCCTATATTCGGCACTAAAGGTTGGTTTTCCGAACCCCAAAACTCGTAATTAGTTGTTAAACTCATTTGCAATCGTATTATTCTTATTGATGTGTGTTGGGCTTCTCTGAAATCATATTTTTGTGCTTGTGTGCCTATGTTAGTTTGATATCGTGCCTAAATTGCCTAAATTGTTAATTTCTCAAATTCCATGCCTTAAAATTGATCATAAATTGTTGGGTTGTGCTTAATTGTTGTTGGGACTAGTCGGGTGAAGTCTGAGTAACCCCAATTGTGCTAAATGATGTGCTTTGCCCAATGATGGAGTGTTTGACGTCATTCTTAAGGGCTAAAGTCGTGAAATGGCCAATTTGGCCAAACTGGGGGAAGTGTGAGTACCCCGGTGACATGGGTCTTATGGGTTTGGGTTTAATTAGAATAGTGTAAAGTTTGATTTTTTTCTGAGGGCTGTGGGGTTGATTTGGGATGTTAAGGTTGAAAATGGCACGTTGAGCAGTTTGGCAAGCTGGGTCAAGCTCGCCGAACCACTCGGTGGTTCGCCAAAGTCCCCCCCGATCGCCTTTGATTTCGTGAAATTGTTGATTTTGGTTCTGTAACTTTTGGGGAGAAGCTTGAGTTCACCGAGTGCACTCGATGACTCGTCGAATGTCTTTTTTAATCCCCCTTTCTGTACCCCTAACCCCTAAAATGCATTGAAATTTTTGGTGGGCTAATATATGCTCGCCGAATAATTTCGGTGATTCACCGAATGGGTCATCCCATCGCGACAGGCCATTTTCTGGAAACTGTTTGAGCTAATCCTTTCGGCGAGCCCGATCTAGCTCGCCAAAGTGATTTGGCGAGTCTGTCTGCAGCTTATTTTCTGAACTTTTCTTGAATTATTTCATATATTCTATGATGTTTTTACACATATGACTAGAACCAACTTGGACATGCCTCCCCGCAAAAGGACACAGGGAATAGTTATCAACGAGGGGGCAGTGTCACGACCTGAGTCTACACCCCGAAAGCGACACGACGTACTTGAACCCTAAGGGGTCTCATACAAGCCTCATAGCATATTCATTGCATAAGATACTTAGAAATAGTGCGGAATTTAAAACTTTTCTTTTATAAATCCAACAATCGAAAACATTAAAAGCAAGCGAAAGTCTATCGTCGCACATGGCCATCTAAACAACATACTTGAAACAAAATAGGGTCACGACCCTTTACAATAGAAGTCTTAACAATTGTCTATTACATGAAAACAAAGGAAACATTAACTACTTGTCCTCGATCTATGAGGACATACCACTTAGTCTTGGAGAATCTCAAATCCAAGTCCTTGAACTAGAGAGAAAGCAGCTCACTTGCCGGAACCTATACTTGTAGTAAAACATTAAGAAGAATGGGTTAGCACAATTAAGTACTAAGTATGATAGCCATGCAAAAACATGCTTAAAACGGACATTTTGTTTGAAAGTCATGATATATGCCATTTTGAGAAAACTTCATGAACATAAGCATAAGAGGCATAATATTCAACCATAACCAATATACAAGTCATTTAACCACATTAGAACATAATCAGATATAAACCATTACCTTCACATTAAGCCTTCACCTCAAGTAACCCTCAAGCTATACTTTGTGCAATGTATGGATAGCGTCCATACCACCATCCACACCAAAGCACCACCTTAAAGCCAGCAAAAGTGAACTTACCATTCAACCTTTCCATCCTTACACAATACTCATACATAAGAGACATAAACATTACATAAGCCATATCATCACATAAGGATCATCAACTAAGACAACCCCAAGTCATACTTGTGCAATGTGCAAGTAGCATCCCATACTTCTAATCACACTAAGTACTCCTTTGAAGTCACCATAGGCAAGGCATATTCATACACCATAAGTCATAACAAGGAAGTAACTCATAATACAATCCAAGTATAGCATGCATCATCTCATTCAAGCATAAGTCACCTTCTTCATTAGCTTTATTTCATTAAGAGCACCTTCATTCATTTAGACATTAGATCAACATTCTTCATTAACATCATCATAATAGCACATTCATTACACTTAACATTATAAAGGAACACACCACAACCTCTCTCAAAGCCTACTTGTGCAATGCATAGATGGTGTCCCATACCACCACCCACACTGAGTACTGCATTCTTAAGAAGCCATAGTTCATTAACATTCTCTGTGGGGGTACGCCTTAACCGACCTAGACCATGTGAGCAATTCATGGAATCCCGGTATCACCCTCACCGGATAAGGGATTCCTACTTGCCTAAGGCAGGACCATTGTTTTTAGCTTAAGTGGATCCACTAGATAGACCTATGTGGGAACATAGTTATGGGATAAGGAGATTTCTACTAGATACCCTCCCTCAACTCACGTATGGGCATTCATCTCAAGAGATTGTTACTAGATACCCCACCTCAACTCACGTATGAGTATCCATCTCAATCAATATCCAGTCGGTTCTAAGCATTATTCCCCATGGAGTATTTGACATTCATTACATTCGTTCATTATAGGATAAGAGATTGTTACTAGATACCCCGCCTCAACTTGCGTGAGGGCATCCATCCCAAACCCAACATTCATTCATTGTAAAGCTCATAGATTCAAAATGAGAATAGCCTTTCAACTAGGAATCCCATATTGTGAGAAAGTCCTTTCACAACATGTAATTATCATTCATTAGAGTACAATTGAGAATAGCCTTTCAATCAACCCATCATCATTAGCATAATCATAGAAAACTTCATTCATTAGTCATTCATGAGTGTGTATGTAAGAATACCTTTCACATAGATCATCATCATTCATAAGCTTTCAAAACTAACACAATTCCATTCTAAACATGATCATAATACATTCATTGAGATCACACACATATACTTCACATCGTAATCATACATAATCCTTCATGAAATTGCCCCTTAGGTATATGAGCCAACATCAACCCATAAATCTAAACTACTACAATAGATAAGTAAATTGACATGATTCAATCACTTAATTCAATATAAACATCAACAATTCAACATACTTGCATAATCAATCAATTCCCACTCACAAATCACAATTTAGGAATTTGGGGGGAAAACATGAGTTCTAGGAACATGCATAACATAAGGAGACCATGGAAACACATATTCACACATGACTCCAAAGCATGAAACAAGCTACAATGAACTCTTGGTCTCAAGCTTGAATAAGAATAGAAGGAAAGAGATAAGGATATCAAAACTCTCAACAACCTTACTATTCAACATACTATCCTCTACTTAGGGGAAAACCCAAACTAAGGCCAACATGAAAACAACATAGGAACCTCAACAAGACATTCACAACTATAAGGAACTATCACTTACTGGTGCCGGTCCTAATTAAGCAACTCTTTCTCACAAACAACCTTACCAACACCACTCAAGGTCTCATATGAGTCTACCACACCGGGTCTAAATTCCTCAAATTCACTACACCTCATCCATCAAATCTTTCAACATTTCTCAAAACTCATCACGACTTTCTACCATCAACACACATAACCATAAAGTAACTCATTCTTACTATAGGCAACAGCACAATTTCTCACCTCTTATCTAACAAGTCACATAGCCATAATTGGCATCACAACCAACCTTCCTCCCTCACTCCTCTTAGCATAAGACTTCCAAATAGTCATACCCTAAAGACCATCGAATAAGGAATAAGAGAAAGACATTCTAGAGTTAAACTCTATGGCACGACTTGAAGAATATGAAAGTGTAACTTCCTAACGTCCTATAGCCTCTCGCTCATAGTTGTGTCGCGACTCACACCGATGAACAAGACTCAACTAGACATGGCTTGTGAGACATCAATCCTAAAAACCATTTCCAAAATCTTGTGCTATGATACCATGTTTGTAACGACCCGAGTCTACACCTCGGAAGCGACACGACGTACTTGACCCCTAAGGGGTCTCATACAAGCCTCATAACATATTCATTGCATAAGATACTTAGAAATAGAGAGGAATTTAAAACTTTTCTTTTATAAATCCAACAATCAAAAACATTAAAAGCAAGCGGAAGTCTATCGTCTCACATGGCCATCTAAACAACATACTTGAAACAAAATAGGGTCATGGCCCTTTACAATAGAAGTCTTAACAATTGTCTATTACATGAAAACAAAGGAAACATCAACTACTTGTCCTCGATCTATGAGGACATACCACTTAGTCTTGGAGAATCTCAAATCCAAGTCCTTGAACTAGAGAGAAAGCAGCTCACTTGCCGGAACCTATACTTGTAGTAAAACATTAAGAAGAATGGGTTAGCACAATTAAGTACTAAGTATGATAGCCATGCAAAAACATGCTTAAAACGGACATTTTGTTTGAAATTCATGATATATGCCATTTTGAGAAAACTTCATGAACATAAGCATAAGAGGCATAATATTCAACCATAACCAACTTACAAGTCATTTAACCACATTAGAACATAATCAGATATAAACCATTACCTTCACACTAAGCCTTCACCTCAAGTAACCCTCAAGCTATACTTTGTGCAATGTATGGATAGCGTCCTATACCACCATCCACACCAAAGTACCATCTTAAGGTCACCAAAAGTGAATTTACCATTCAACCTTTCCATCCTTACACAATACTCATACATAAGAAACATATCTTCACATAAGACATATCTTCACATAAGGACCATCACCTAAGACACCCCCAAGTCATACTTGTGCAATGTGCAAGTAGCATCCCAAACTACTAATTATACTAAGTACTCCTTTGAAGTCACCATAGGCAAGGCACATACATACACCATAAGTCATAACAAGGAAGTAACTCATAATACAATCCAAGTATAACATGCATCATCTCATTCAAGCATAAGTCACCTTCTTCATTAGCTTCATTTCATTAAGAGAACCTTCATTCATTTAGACATTAGATCAACATTCCTCATTAACATCATCATAAGAGCACATTCATTATACCTAAAATTATAAAGGAACACACCACAACCTCTCTCAAAGCTTACTTGTGCAATGCATAGATGGTGTCACATACCACCATCTACACTAAGTAGTGCATTCTTAAGAAGCCATAGTTCATTAACATTCTCTGGGGGGTAAGCCATAACCGACATAGACTATGTGAGCAATTCATGGAATCTCGGTATCACCCTCACCGGATAAGGGATTCCTACTTGCCTAAGGCAGGACCATTGTTTTTAGCTTAAGTGGATCCACTAGCTAGACCTATTTGGGCACATAGTTATTGTCACGACCCGAGAGCACCCCTAGTCATAACAAAATTTACTCGACCCCGAAGGGGTCTTATACAAGCCTCATAACATTCATTCATCGTATAGGTAATACAAATAGTACGGAATAAAAACTTTTCTTAATAAAACCAGCAATCTAAAACTCATTTATAAAGCAGCGGAATACTAAAGTCTCACATGACCATCTTAGAAAAACTTTAACAAGATAGGGTCACGACCCTTTACAATCGAAGTCTTAACAATAGTCTTAAAACATAAAGAACTAGAAACAATAAAAGTCCTTGTCCTCGATCTATGAGGACATACCAAGTCTTCGGGAAAACTCTATCCAAGCACTTCAATCCTAGCTAGAATCAATCACTTGCCGGAACCTACACTTGTAGTAAAAATAAGAGAATATGGGTTAGCACACAAAAATGTACTAAGTATGATAGCCATGCAAATACATGCTTGAAAAGGGCATTCGTTAGAAAATCATGTTTTTATGTCGTTTTGATAAAACTTCATGAAATACAAGTATAAGAGTCATAATACTTAATCACAACCAACATACAAGTCATTGTTCACATTATAACATATTAAACATATACACCATTTCCTTTACCTTAACCTCTCCCCTCAAGTAACCCTCAAGTAACACTTAGTGCAATGCATGGATAGCGTCCCATACCACCATCCATACCCAAGTATCACCTTAAGGTCACCAAAGGTGAACTCATCATAAAACCTTTCCATCCTTACACAATAGACCTCCAAGAGACATAGACATTACCTAAAACACAATCACCACATAAGGACCATCACCTAAGACAACTCTAAGTAACACTTGTGAAATGTGTAAGTAGCATCCCATACTTCTACTCACACTAAGTGCTCCTTTGAAGTCACCATAGGCTAGGCACATTCGTACTCAACAAGCCATAACAAGGAAGTAATACAATCCAAGTAAGTCATGCATCTTAACATTTAACATATAAGCATTTAATTCATCATTCATTAACTTTATTAAGAACACCTTCATTCAGTAGACATAAGACCAACACCTTTATTAACATCATCATAAGAGCCCATTCATTTCATTAATATTATAAGGAACACACCATGACCTCCCTCAAAGCCTACTTGTGCAATGCATAGGTGGTGTCCCATACCACCACCGATACTAAGTAGTGCATCCTTGAGAAACCATAGTTCATTAACATTCTTTGTGGGGATAAGGCTTAACCGACATAGACCATGAGAGCTTAACATGGAATCTCGGTGTCACCCTCACCGGATAAAGGGATTCCTACTTGCCTAAGGTCGGACCATCATTTTTATAGCTTAAGTGGATCCACTAACTAGACCTATGTGGGCACATAGTTTATGGGATAGGGAGATTGCTACTAGATATCCCGCCTCAACTCACAGATGAGCATCCATCTCAAGAGACTGCTACTAAGTACCCCGCCTCAACTCACGGTTGAGCACTTATCTCAATCCATATCCACTCGGTGCTTGGCATTATTCCCCACGAATATTTGACATTCATTACATCAATTCATTAAGGGATAAGAGATTGTTACTAGGTACTCCCCCTCAACTTATGGATGAGTACCCATCCCAAACCCAACATTTATTCATTCATTGGAAAGCTCATAGATTCAAAGATGAGAATAGTCTTTCACCTAAGAATTCCATATTGTGAGAAAGTCCTTTCACAACATGTCTTTTCATTCATTAGAGTGCAATTGAGAATAGCCTTTCAATAGACTCAACATTCATTTACATTATCATAGAACTTCATTCATTAGTCATTCATGAGTGTGTGTGAGTTTGTGAGAATAGACTTTCACATATAGCATTATCATTCATACCATTACCTTCTAAACATGTTCATAATACATTCATATTAATCACACACCTATAGTTCTCATCATAATCATACATTAATCATTCACACGTTGCCTTACAAGGTCATAAGCACAACATACATAGTAAGTAAACACCTTCACCTTTCAAGTGGATCAATAGTTCAATCACAATTCTACTTCAACATGAAATTATCCATAACTTTCCCTTTCATGGACATTATCACAAATCACCAACAAACCTTCAATTTACCATAATTAAGACATACATAATGATACAATTCAATAACCCAAAGCAATTTAGAGATAATTCATTCATAAGCCTTCAAAATCATCAAACCCACTTCATAAAGGTACAATTTAGGAATTGAGAGAATTCATGGGTTCATAGAGTATTTTTATCATAAATAATCAATTAAACACAAAAACAGTCATAATTTGATATTAGAAACCTTTTGTAATCGTTTGATGAAAGAACCCATGAGATTGTGTAAAACCCTAGATTTTCATAGTATGAAATCTCCTTTGAATTGACTCCTTGAATGAAAATTTAGACAAGGATGAAGACTACCATACTTTGCTATTGAATCCTCACGAAAATTGAGGAAGAAACACCTTGAAATCGCCTAAACCCAAGCTTCAATGGCTTCCTTCTTCTTCCTTGAGTTTTAGAGAGAGAATTTTTGGAAGGAGGAACTCTTTTATTTTGATTTGGGTTTTTGGGTAATAAGGGGTAAATGACTTGTTAAAAGACTTAAAACCATATATAATAATGATATAAACCATTTAAAATCAACCCCACTTAATAATTAGACCAAACAAAATTACTTAATTATCCCAATTTTGGGCATCCCCGTCAGGGACCACGCCTAACTTGACGGTTCGTGAAGGGGGACCACTGCCCGTGGTGGTGCCCGTTGTCCCTAGGCAGTGTGATCCCTTGGCAATCCAACCACTCAACATGCGAAGGCATCTCCACGGCCATCTCTACGGACCGTGGTCAAGACCACGGGCAGTGAAGTGGCTTCTGGAGTTGAGGCAATGGCTTGGCCAAAATGCCTTGCCTCCCATGCCACCAAGTGACCTTCATGGCCACTTTTACGGACCGTGGTCAAGGCCACTGACTGTGAAGTGGTCCGTGGACTTGGGACATTGCTTGGCCAAGGTTGGGCAAGCCTTGGCCTTTGGCTTAGGCCTTGCCCCTTGGCTTGGCACTTTCCCTTGTAACCCTTAACCAACATAAAAAGGGTCTTTCAACTATGGAATATATCACATACCTTGACGTTGACTCATTAAACTCCTACAAACAAGGCTCGGAACAACATTACACACCCTCAAACCTCACACTAAACTCAAACAGACACACGTTAGGCTTTAGTTTCACTTATTCATTTTTAGGGTCGTTACATTATCCCCTACTTAGAAACATTCGTTCTCGAATGACAATTTTAAACACTTTAAAGAAAAACAACTCAAGACTAGCATCCCAACAATCATGCAACATCATAAACAATGCATAAACATATGAGGAAACATCAACTCCACATCACATGGCTCAAAACACAACAAGAAAGTAGGAACTACATCTACCAACTAATTATGCACAAAAACATCAACATTTCTCATTTCATTGGTGGAACTTCCTTCTCCAAATCACATCATGATCAACCTAACATCATAAGCACATTATGCAATTACTCTCAAAGCATATTTAGGCATGTTCAACAATTAACCTCATGAAGCATATAGACAACTCATATCAAACGCACATCAATATGAGGAACATAAAACATGAAAACTCATTTTCTCATTTAAATAAGGATTCAACTAGAACATGCCCAACATAAGGAGACTATGGAAATCACAAAATCACACATAACTCCAAAAACATGAAACAAGCTACAAGGAACTCTTGGTCTCAAGCTTGAATAAGAATAAAATGAAAAAGATAAGGATATCAAAACTACTCCCAAAGACCTTACTATTCAACATACCACCACCCCCCCCCACGTAGAAGGAAACCCTACTTAAGGCAAATCATGAAAATCAACAATAAGACATTCACACTATAAGGAACCATCACTTACATGTGCCTTCATCCGGATTAGCTCCCTTGTCCTTGTTAGATTGAAGCACATAGAAACAATTCTTCTTTGGAGTATTAGGATCTGGGTCATCAAGAGAAGCTTGTTTGGTCTCCCTTCCTTGTGCCGAGAGTGTTGGGCAATCCCTCATCTTATGACCCTTCTTTCCACACCAAAAGAACCTATCTGTGCCGGCAAGGAACTTACCCAAATGTTGCTTCCCACACTTGGCACACCTATACCTTTCAAAAGAAGAACCACTTCAGTCACTCTTTGAGATTTATGGTTAGACACCCTATCATTGTTGACCATAGAGGAATTTTGATTGTAGAACCTCTTTTTGGACCTTGGTTGACTTTGCTCATCGAATCTACCCCTCTTCAAGTCCCTATTCATCCTCTTAAGTTTGGACTCCTCAATTGATTGAGCATACACAATAAGCCTATAAATGTTCATATCACCATGGAGCATTGTCGTACGACACTCTTTCTTAACAAGGTCGGATACACCGGTCACAAACCTACTCATCTCATCCCTAGGGTTAGACACCAATGATGGAGCATACTTAGACAATAGGGTAAACTTCAAGGAATACTCCTCCACACTCATGCTACCATGCCTAAGGTTTATAAACTCCTCCACTTTACACTCTCTCTTCTCACGAAAGCATCTACCAAGGAATGCTTCCTTAAACTCCTCCCACTCTATAGGACCAACTTTTAAAGGCCTATTGGCTTTCCATTGTGTGAACCACACTTGGGCAACATCTTTGAGTTGATAGGAGGCCAACTCCGCTTTCTCCCTAGAAGTTACTCCCATAACATTTACTATCTTATATACTTCATCTAGGAACTCTTGGGGATCCTCTCCCACTTTAGAGCCAAGCAAAATAGGAGGATTCATCCTCACAAAGTCTCTCAATCTAGAGCCCATAGTACTCTCAATAGCATTCACCCTAGGACCCACATCCCGATTAACTTGAGCCATCATGGCTTGGGCTAGGGTTAGAAAAGCCGTCCTAATCTCTTCATTGGTCATGGCCGGGGGTTCCACCAGAACTTGGTTGCCTTGTGGAACTTGGCCATCTTGAGGACATTGGCCACCTCGGGGAGGAACTCCCTTATTCATAATCTCCTCTTCCCCTCTTCTTGCGGGCATCCTTCTTGTATTCATATCCTATAAACACAAGAGAAATATTAGGAAAACAACATCTATAAAGCTAAACTCTAAGGCACGACTTCAAGAATATGAAAGAAGTGTAACTTTCTAACGTCCTATAGCCTCTCGCTCATAGATGTGTCACGACTCACACCGATGAACAAGACTCTACTAGACGTGGCTTGTGAGACTTCGATCCTAAAAACCATTTCCAAAACCTTATGCTGTGATACCATGTTTGTCACGACCCGAGAGCACCCCCTAGTTGTAACACGACGTACTCGACCCCGAAGGGGTCTTATACAAGCCTCATAGCATTTATTCATCGCATAGGTAATAAAAATAGTACGGAATAAAACTTTTCTTAATAAAACCAACAATCTAAAACTCATTTATAAAGTAGCGGAATACTAAAGTCTCACATGGACAACTTAGACAAACTTTAACAAGATAGGGTCACGTCCCTTTACAATCGAAGTCTTAACAAAAGTCTTAAAACATAAAGAATTATAAACAATAAAAGTCCTTGTCCTCGATCTATAAGGACATACCAAGTCTTGGGGGAAAACTCTATCCAAGCACTTCAATCCTATCTAGAATTAATCACTTGCCAGAACCTACACTTTTAGTAAAAATAAGAGAATATGGGTTAGCACACAAAAATATACTAAGTATGATAGCCATGCGAAAATATGTTTGAAAAGGGCATTCGTTTAAAAATCATGCTTTTATGCCGTTTTGATAAAACTTCATGAAATACAAGTATAAGAGTCATAATACTCAATCACAAACAAAATACAAGTCATTGTTCACATTATAATATATTCAACATATACACCATTTCCTTTACCTTAACCTCTCCCCTCAAGTAACCCTCAAGTAACACTTAGTGCAATGTATGGATAGCATCCCATACCACCATCCATACCCACGTATCACCTTAAGGTCACCAAAAGTGAACTCATCATACAACATTTCCATCGTTACACAATAGTTCTACAAAAGACATAGACATTACCTAACACAATCATCACATAAGGACCATAACTTAAGACAACTCTAAGTCACACTTGTGTAATGTGTAAGTAGCATCCCATACTACTACTCACACTAAGTGCTCCTTTGAAATCACCATAGGCTAGGCACATTCATACTCAACAAGTCATAACAAGGAAGTAATACAATCCAAGTAAGGCATGCATCTTAACATTTAACATATAAGCATTTAATTCATCATTCATTAACTTTATTAAGAACACCTTCATTCAATAGACATAAGAGCAACACCTTCATTAACATCATCATAAGAGCCCATTCATTTCATTAATATTATAAGGAACACACAATGACCTCCCTCAAAGCCTACTTGTGCAATGCATAGGTGGCGTCCCATACCACCACCCACACTAAGTAGTGCATCCTTGAGAAATCATAGTTCATTAACATTCTTTGTGGGGGTAAGCCTTAACTGACATAGACCATGAGACCTTAACATGGAATCCCGATGTCACCCTCACCATATAAAGGGATTCCTACTTGCCTAAGGTAGGACCATCGTTTTTATAGCTTAAGTGGATCCACTAGCTAGACCTATGTAGGCACATAGTTTATGGGATAGGGAGATTGCTACTAGATACCCCGCCTCAACTCACGGATGAACATACATCTCAAGAGATTGCTACTAAGTACCCTACCTCAACTCACGGTTGATCACTCATCTCAATCCATATCCACTCGGTGCTTGGCATTATTCCCCACGGAGTATTTGACATTCATTACATCAATTCATTAAGGGATAAGAGATTATTACTAGGTACTCCTCCTCAACTCATGGATGAGTACCCATCCCAAACCCAACATTTATTCATTCATTGGAAAGCTCATAGATTCAAAGACGAGAATAGTCTTTCACCTAAGAATTCCATATTGTGAGAAAGTCCTTTCACAACATGTCTTTTCATTCATTAGAGTGCAATTGAGAATAGCCTTTCAATAGACTCAACATTCATTTACATTATCATAGAACTTCATTCATTAGTCATTCATGAGTGTGTGTGAGTTTGTGAGAATAGACTTTCACATATAGCATTATCATTCATACCATTACCTTCTAAACATGTTCATAATACATTCATATTAATCACACACCTATAGTTCTCATCATAATCATACATTAATCATTCACACGTTGCCTTACAAGGTCATAAGCACAACATACATAGTAAGTAAACACCTTCACCTTTCAAGTGGATCAATAGTTCAATCACAATTCTACTTCAACATGAAATTATCCATAACTTTCCCTTTCA